>JAVTVY010014727.1:0-67932 GCA_036873755.1 Hanleya hanleyi | reverse complement strand
TGTGAAAGTTTGCAGATACACCCAATAAAATAACCAATAAAATAAGTAGGTCAAAGAAGCGGTTTTCGAGTTCTCTCCCCTGGTGCTGTTTTTCTTGTGGGATGTGTACAGCCAAAACTAAAGAACATATCTAAAAGAAACTTGATGGTTGGTAAGTGTTACATATGGCCATGCTGTAGTTATATTTTTGAATTGTTACGTAACAAGAAAAAGTAGTTATCTCCCTTTTAATGATTTTCAAAACCCGGTATTTTATAAGGAAATAAGCTACGGCATTGATACTCCTAATATTAATGAACACTTTAATGACCGAAAAGAATGTGACCTTAAATTTGACCTTTGACCTACAAGAACGTCTCTATATGAGTGCAAATTTTGGTAGTGAAATCTTGAACGGCTAATGCGATCAGCCTAAAAATAAGGTCACGTGACCTACATCATGTCACAAGGTCACCACTTGTCTCAGAACTCGGCCTTGACCTTGACCTTTGAAGCGGTAAGCATCCAAATATCGAAAATACGGCTTCCATTTTCTAAAAAACTAACACACTGACAGTTACAAAACAATGAAACAATAATGGGCACAATATTGTCTTTCTTTTGGCGCTATGTATAAAACGATCCAATGTGACCTTGACCTTGAATATCGCACAATGTAAAAAACATTGTTCGCATTTTTCTCAAAAACTACAACATGCAGGAATCTGTAATTTAGTGCATTTGTAGTGCATGATACAGGTATGACGTCACTGAATTGTCAACGTGACCTTGACCCTGGTTTTTCAGATATGGTCCCCGACAGTTTTCAGACTACAGCGCCATAATTTGAAAAGTGTTAGGAATTCTAACTTGAAAATTGCACATGAATGTAGGTCATTACATGAGGTAACAGAACATCAGTAGAACCCATAAAAAGATACCAGAAAGATTGGGAGATAATTAGCCATTTCTGAAATTTTGGATTTATTCAAATTTTTCGAAAATTATGCATCCAATCATGACTATTTTTAGGCACGATTGAGGGAATATATATACATATTTGCCTATGAAATTTCAAGAATATAGCTTTGATAGGTTTAGAGATATTAAAAAAAAAAAATTCCCGAAGTATTATGCCGTTAAATGGTCACATGTTGATTTCATCTATTCAATGGGAGTTGTCAATTTCGCTATAGCGATTCGGCTGTAACACTCGAGGCATCCGGAGTTCGCAATTAAATAAATGTCGTGTTACATGACGGAGCTGGCTCATCTTTTTGGAAACGCTATAACTCTTGAACCACAACAGGTACGGACTCCAAATTTATAATTTAACAAAAAAAAAACATTCTCCCCACTTCGTGCATGCTATTTGCCTATCATCCTTCAGGTTAAACGCTTTCGATATTAAGTAGTAATTGATTTCATCCATCTAATTGTATAACGCCAGATCAGTTTCAAAGAGGTATTAATTGGTTCTCCATTGACAAGGCGTGAAGCCCTGTATGTAACCCGACACACCAGTTAAAGCTATCAGGAGTTTCGACTGTACCAACCGAGTCTCCCCGCGATTGTAATTAAATGAACGTCGTTTTAAGTGATGAAAGGAGCTGCGAACCATGATGAACCCTCTGTAAGCCCATGATGCATTATGTATATTTGTTAATTAAACGAAGGGTGTTCAATTATCATTATATCGACATGGCCTATGCGACATGACATGAACTTAATTTCCAACGAAAGGATACCTTTGGAGGACCGTCGTGGAAAGACCGTGCCATTGTACCAACAATGTCTAGTTCATATTATTTTCGTTGCAAAGTTGTTATCTAGAGTATGATGTATCTCAGTCACGCGTTGATTGTGACTGTTCATATGAAAACTGTGCGGTTCTTGGCCCATCAGTCGTCCGCATACAAGGCAAGCCCGGGATACTGTAGAGGCAACACGTTCTGGAAGAGCAGTTTTCGCATTGTCATCGCGTTTACGTTGTTCATACCCTCCAAGCCCAGATCCTCTTTGCTAGTGACGCTTGGTTTTCATGATGGTTCGGTGCGTTGGATCGCCCTCCATTTCAAGCGACAGCAGGCTATACTATTCGCAGATCGTCATTGCTGTTTTTCTGATGTGGTAGTGCATGAGTATGTACGCCTGTTGTAAGCTACCCTGCCCGCTGTTCTCGATCGCCTTAGTGTGGGGATCAAAAGTCGCTGTCACAATACGATACCAAAAGGTGGGTTTCTCTTCTTCCTGGCTCAAACTTCCCTTAGACGCAGCCTGGTGAGAGGTTGAGCTTTCAGTATCAGAGGTAGGCTCTCAGTATCAGTCGGTGGACTCTCAACATCAGATGGTAGACTCCCAGTCTCATCAGTATCTGAATCCAAACCATTTGGTATGTCTTTACAAAAACGCCAGCGAGCTGCTCGGCTGTTGGTGCCTCGGTGTTTTCGTACCCATGCATATTCTTCTGGTGCAGCATCAAATCGTATTGTCTGGTAAACGTACTTCCTCAATCAAGGCAAAGATAAGCCATGTTGACGATTAGAGGTCGACTGCGCATGTCTTCCTGATATGGTTGCTTTTATAGACGGACGTTGATGTGGGCGTTGACAAACGTTATCGGGTTTCGATGTACGTCAACCTCGTGCAGCTAATCGGTTGCTCTGGGTTCGACTTCTTATAAAGGTATGTAAGTTGAAGGCGGGAGAAGACATGCTATGGTGTAATTTCTCGTCTCCATCAGGGTCTCCATAAAGGTCCGAACGTCCACGTGCGCTACTGCGTTTCAGTGAATTATTGTCAATTCCATGGGGCATCATGTATTTATTTAGACCAATCAGACCTTCATTTCTCATACGTCCATAAAAGCCGAAAGACGAGTACCGTCGACGTATAACGGTCAACATAGCTTATCGTTGCCTTGGGTGCGGACGGACGTTTACTAGGCACTGCAATGTGATGCGGCACCAGAGGAATATATATGGATACGATGAGACCCAGTGGCCATCTACCCATATCAATCACATCGAAAAAACCCCTGACTGTACTACTCCCCGCGTGCACATGCACACCTCAGAACCTGCCCTTTCTCTACTACTCCCCAAGTGCGCATGCGCATATCACCCTTGTTCAAGTTACCCAAAGAGAGCATCAATACGACACTGGATACAATATGGCCCAGCACTTCGACACTCCTCTGTGCATCCAAACATGCCCTTATGTACTACACCCCAGTGCAGGCCCCTGAACACAACGAGATCCCACTCTTCTCCGCATGCCCACCCATAGGGGCTAGTATATAAGGATGTAGGTTGGCAACTAGTCCCGAGTGCGCTTCCGAGCGACCCTGCACTTTTCTACTACTGGTGACGTCATGTGACCTGTATCATGACAGTGATGCCTCCGTTGGGACTGCTTGATGTTGAGTGACTACAGTGTATACAGTTTTTATCCAACTCACACCATATGCATATGCGCACCTTCGAACATGTTCCCTTTCTCTACTGCTCCTCTGGTACACATGTGCGTATTAGCTGTCCTCCACCATGGCTTCAACACGACACCAGATACGCCACATTTGTACGACGCATGACCTGCATAACTCGCCCAAAACTTCCGTAGTTGGCGTCTCTGTCGAAATTATGCGCATGCCCGTCACTTTCGATAATAACGGTCCCGAAGGCCCTCACGTCGTGCTCTACCAAGTGAACTGATTCGATCGAACCCCTACATCCTACGCTTTGTTCCACATAAAACAAGAGCCACATTACATCGTCTCCCCCCTAATGTATCCTGTAACAGACACAATTGTGTTTTTTTTATGATTTCCTGATTTTGGGGTCACAGTTACCCTGACCTTTGACCTTGACCTCAATCATTTTGGTATGTGACAAATCGTCTCCAATACAGACACAAAACATGCGATTTTTCATGATTTCCCAAATTTCCCAAGGTCACATTGAACTTCGACCTTGACCTCAATTTTGCCCTGGGACAATCTTTTACCACTAATGAATTCACTCACAAAAATACAGCAATTTTAAAAAAAAAATCAGATTTTTAGGACACATTGCCCTTTGACCTCAGACCTCGACCTCAATTTTGGTACGCGACACATCCTACACCTGATGTATCCACTCACGAAAACTGTCACAATATAGACGGGACATGAACGGTTCAATGATTTCCTTTTTTAGGCCAGTGGCCTTGGGTCTCTGACCGTGACCCCGCCTTGTCGTAACGTACGCTTCATATCGTCTCTCCCTTGGGTATCTACTCACCAAAACTAGGAACTGCAGATAGAACATGAGGCACCAGTGGTGCTAGAATCACTCAGCTCTGTAATATTCTGGAAAAAATTATCAGCTATATCACGAGTGTGTGTACATGTGGCAGAGCAGTGTGATCAACAGTTTATTAAACTGCCTCACTAAATGCCATATTGTACATGTAAGCAGCGTTTTGTTAGGGTTTTTTTTACATTTTTGCTTCTAAGCGCCCAGGACTACATTTTATAGTAAACGACTGGTTTGTTTAACACTTGACAATTCAGCTTTCCATTAAAGTCTATTATCGTAATTGTCGCCAACCAATATTTTGAATCTCTAATTATAAAGGCAAACAACAGAGCAGAAGGACGATGGACGCAAGCTACTTTATTCAGAACAGAAACCCAACTATTAAGGCAAGGTTTACTGATAATTTTATCCACACAGGCCACTAAAAATCCTCCCTCCCTACCCAGAATTATTTTAAAAAATGATGCTAAACAGGAAAAAAAATTTAACCAACCAGCCTGAAGCTTTGCTTATAGTTTCTAGCTTTGGGACGTTTGAAGAAGTCGGAACCAAAATGATCACGCACGTGGTCGTTGTTGTTGTTGTAAATTGCGCCTGTCGCACTTTCGTTATCAAGTTCGATTTAGAGATTTAATTCTCCTTCAGCAAAAACGTCTCATAATTCGTTTATACTTTACATCTGAAGATATAACCCCTAGCAAGTAAGTCGCTAGTTCAATTTAATATGTCACATCAAGAAAACAGACGTACGTCATCTCAAAGTACCGGTAAAGATCGGATGCTGGTTGTCACATAAATAAACGAGAGATCCTGAAGGATCTTGGCGCCCACCATTGTCCGATAATTGTAAGCTAATGACAAGAGGATCTTTTTGTTCATTGTTACTAAGAACAAACGATTGATTTGTAATTTTGTTTACGGAATTTCCAATCTGAGCGAAAAAGATCGAAAAAGGGACACTGGAAAACACCATGATATCATCTTTCCAAGTTTAAGGAGTTTCAAGATTTCTAGAAACTGTACTTATGTCAGTTGTAATAGTACAAGAGAAAAGAGCAACGTTAGTCTGAAAGTGAATGTCCGGAGAATCATTCCTCTTCGTTCTGTAGTATTTTTTTTTTTTGCATGTGTCATCATTGGGTACTGGAAGCGAAGACAAATGTCTTTGACCCTTTGGCATGAGCTATGAAACATACTTAAGATTTTATAATTAGCTGAATGCTAATTCTGTTCTGTTTACTGGGCTAGTTTGAGATATCTCTTTTAAGATACCATGCTCGAAAATAGTAACATGGTACAATACTTAATACTGAAGGGATCCCCGCAGTAATGTTGAAACTTCGAAAGTGTCTGAATCCTGATTATCTCCCTGGGATCGAAACACGCAGTAGTCTAAAGTTGTCGAGTTGTAACGTTGTGTCACAAGAGTGACGTCCCTTCATGTAGCCGACCCGTCGGCAGACGAAACAGTTCACTGGACTAAGAAAACTGATTTAAAATTTGAAGAAATACATTCTAATTCCGAATTATTTGAACTCCTTGATATGGAAGGTGAAGGTATGGATATTCTCTATAGTCACTATATAGAATATGTCCCACTGTTTGATCCGCCGACTCGTGTGATGCAACGTCACAACTCGGGAATACCGTATTATATGTAATTTTAAGCCATTTGCGTACACTTCGCCATCCATAAGATGGCTTGCGAATCGTATGTCTCCATTATTGCGGAGCGATATCCAGTACTTTACCGGATTCTCTTCGGCCTTCATCCGGCGCAGAACAGACTCGAGAAATCTGATAAATTATAGGTTTTCATACCACTTCTGAAACAGATATTGCCTGGGCTTACAAAATATATAGGTATGTATAAATTTGGTATCATCCAAGAGGTGTGGTGGATCTGAAATTTTGAACAAGTAGTTCATCACATGACTCAAAAATGGCGAGTTACGTTGGGGTTACGTCGGTAGACTTTAACTGATTGGCTGACGAAGTCACGTGGTATTGATTTATGGAAATTTCCTCCTGCAGTTGCCGAAAGTAGGCTGAACATGGATACACACGATCCCAGGGTCAGTCTTACCGCGTATAGATGACCGAGATGGTTACAGGTTGATTTTAAGCGTAACTTGGATTTTCGAATCGGACCAAAAAAGGCATCTTGCACAACTAGGCCCCATGTGGGACCTGTGTACCAAATTTCAGAAAGAATCCATGAAGTAGTTCCGGAGAATTGACGATAACAATGTTTCAAGGGAAAATTCAAGACGGTCACCTGGCGGCCATATCAGATTTTCGAATCGGACCAAAAAAGGTATCTTGCACAACTGGACCACAAGGGGAAACTGTGTACCAAATTTGAGGAAGATACATGCTGTACTTCTTGAGAAATCACGATAAAGTTTCATGGGAAAGCAAGATGGGCGCCTGGTGGCCATATTGGATTTTCGAATCAGACCGAAAAAGGTATTTTGCAAAACTAGACCCCAAGGGGAACCTATGTACCAAAGTTGAGAAAGATCCATGCAGTACTTCCTGAGGAATCACGATAACAAAGTTTTATGGGGAAATCCAAGATGGCTGCTTGGTGGCCATATTGGATTTTCGAATCGGACAAGAAAAAGTATCTTGCAAAACTAGATCCCAAGGGGAACCTGTGTACCGAATTTGGGAAAGATCAATGCAGTAGTTCCTGAGAAATCGTGATAAAAAGGTTTCATGGGGAAATCCAAGATGGTCGCCTTGTGACCATATTGGATTTTCGTATCGGACCAGAAAAGGTATCTTGCACGACTAGACCCCAAGGGGAACATGTGTTCCAAATTTGGGAAAGATCCATGCAGTAGTTCCTGAGAAATCGCGATAACAAGGTTTCATGGGAAAATCTAAGATGGCTGCCTTGTGGCCATATTGGATTTTCGAATTGGACCAGAAAAGGTATTTTGCACAACTAGACCCCAAGGGGAACCTCTGTACCAAATTTCAGAAAGATCCGTGCAGTAGTTCCTGAGAAATCGCGATAACAAGGTTTCATGGGGAAATCCAAGATGGCCGCCTTGTGGCCATATTGGATTTT
Organism: Hanleya hanleyi; assembly: GCA_036873755.1. NCBI lineage: Eukaryota > Metazoa > Mollusca > Polyplacophora > Lepidopleurida > Hanleyidae > Hanleya > Hanleya hanleyi. The sequence continues at coordinate 60,576 of JAVTVY010014727.1, read as the reverse complement.
CGAATCGGACCAGAAAAGTTATCTGCACAACTAGATCCCAAGGGGAACCTGTGTACCAAATTTCAGAAAGATCTGTGCAGTAGTTCCTGAGAAATCGCGATAACAAGGTTTCATGGGGAAATCCAAGATGGCCGCCTTGTGGCCATATTGGATTTTCGAATCGGACCAGAAAAGTTATCTGCACAACAAGACCCCAAGGGGAACCTGTGTACCAAATTTCAGAAAGATCCGTGCAGTAGTTCCTGAGAAATCGCGATAACAAGAATTGTTTACGGACGGACGACAGACGGACGACGGACGACGGACGGACGACGGACCACGGACGAAAAGCGATTTGAACTAATGAAGTCTGCAATAGGGATTTTAGCGTGTATGGATACCTGAACTTGCTACTTATACTATAAAGGTTATCAAGACGTGAAAGTGATGAAAATTGCACATTAAGCAATTCCTATAATTAACATCATCACCAACCTTACGTAACTTGAAAAAAAAACTTGTGGAGATCAAACCTTGGACTACCTTGGACTACATTCGCAGGCGGATCAATCCTTGAGAAAAAAATTACGGGTTGGCCATGTATGGGTTATGTCCCCTGGTATTTCGTGGAGAGCATTGATCATTCAGAAAAAAAGGAAGGATAATTTGGTATTCAGGGACAAAACGGGCAATATTCCGTTGATATTTTGAAAGCAGAATGGAGAGAAAAGACTGATGAAAAGGGAAAGATATGAAACGGGCTGTAGAACTACCTTCAATTATTCTTGGAGCAGTTTTCGTTTGGGTTGTATCGGGTACCTTATTCAGCAAAAGATCATTCCATTACCCGAGGGTTCCCGATTGTCAGTAGAATTTGACCAAAGCATAATTCATAATAAATCTTGTTATTTAAAAAAAATAAAAATAAAATGATTCCACTATATCAATAACCCAAAAGATACAAAAGGCACACCTACAAAATACATTCTGTACTGGATAGAAGTTTTGAGCACCTGCCTTCAGTAGTTTTCAAGATATGGAATGTTAACGAAAATGGTAGGGACAGACGGACGGACGCCACGACGGACAGACGGACAGACAGACCCACATTCGGGCTGAGGGGTAAAAATGTCCCAGATACAGACCAACTATGAGGGGGCAGGCAAAAGGACACACAGACAGACAAACGGACGAAAAAATCACATAATACATCAGCCTGTTGGACGGGCGTATAAAAAGTGTTCCATTGGATGGCTGTAAAGTCCATTTTTACCGAGTTTATTCCCAAGGTCCGGACTTTTCCAGAGACTGAATTTCCTTTGCACTCAGTGGACCGCAAGTCACGTGACCCGAAGCTGTGCCATGCTTGGTGAGCGGAAGTCATGTGATCGGATGTTGCAACCCGGGACGTGCTCGACGCACACCACGCGCCAAGTTATAACATATTGTTTTGATATCGTTATCATTCCATTACAAAGGCGACCTGTTCTCACTAAATCTCCTGGATTGTTAGGAATTGCATCTATATACGGACGGTTCGTGTTCTTTCAGACTGACAACTTTTTATCAAGATACAAACTTGTCTTCATAAAAACGTATCCAGTCTTCGCTAAGTTATCACAAATGATCAGGATCTTTCTTTTGATGAAAGTGTCCCTAACGTACATGCACTTACGGTTATCGCATGCTGATAGCAAAATACAAGTGTAGCGTGCAAGATCTATGGCGTTACGTTTCGTAACTTGTGTCTAGTTCCGCTTAACCCGGGGCTAGGAGCCGTATGAACCCATGTACTTCAAGATCCTCATGGTACTCGTATGAACATCCACAATCAAAGCGTGACTGAGATACAGCATAATCTAGATGACGACTTTACAACGAATATTATAGATTAAGAATACTGAGCAGCCATACGGATTTGATATTTTCGGAACATGATAATGTCTTGCCGGCATAATTGTAAACTGTTGGCCGCTTCTCTCTTGCAGGAAACTAGCCTATGTTTATGTATACTATGATTGTCTTTTTGAATTTTGTGCTAATACTGTTATATGGAATATGGAATATGTCTTTGGATTATGGACGCGGATATTTAATGGACGACGGCTGAATTATGAATGACGGACCAGGTGCTTGTAATGTCGAAGATTTAACGTATTTAGTTTTCGCAAGACTATCATTCGTGATAGGACATGCACACGAAACTCTAGAATAGTCTCACAAAGATCCATGGCCCCTATCCCTATGCTTCGGCCCACTCTTATAGGCCCACTCGAAAAATTCTGTGGAAGTGGTATTTTCTTTCTTCAGTATTTGATATTGAGCGTTTTTGGAAAAAAATTGGAAAAAATTTCCTACGCGTGTATTCTCAAGTTCCAATCTTTAAAGAAAGCGATGTGATTTTGACCAGGTTCAGGATCGAACGATGAGTTGAAAACGTTTCAAAAGTATATTAAGCTCTTTTAGGAAGATCTTTGTAGGCAGCCAAGAGCCAGTATAAAAAAAAATCATTCAACTTCAATAAAAGAAATCTTTAAACGTAAATTAATTTCATGAGCATGTAATCCTTTAATCCAGTTTTGGGCATATACGGGGGAGGGGGGGGGGGGCGCTTTTCGGTGCCAGTGCACAGTTTGTCGCAATTATTTGTCTTCGGCTTAGCAGTTCGGATGCGTTCAGTGTTCAGTATATGGGCCGATGCCTGGGGACAGAGGCCCTGACTCTTAGCACTCATAGTCAGTTTTGGAAAGAAAGATAAAGTGTTCAAATGATTTTTCTTGCGTTAGACATGCGTTAGACACCTAAAATGGTGATAACTGCATCACCCAAAAAGGGTTGTCAGTTAAGAGCCATCATCTTTTTTCACCGTCACCTTAAAAGGGTGATGGCCCTCGCCCTAAAAGGGTGATCAGCAATGAGTGCAAAGCTTAGGCCATCTCCATAAAAGGGTGACATCCTGGGCCATCACCCTTTTTCATCATCTTTTTATGGTGATGACATGACCCCCCCTCCCCCCTTTCTGCATGAGAACGTCGCAGAACGGTTGGATGTAAAGCGACAACTACCGAAAAGCGGAGAATTCATTTGAAAACAAATTGGCAGCTCCTATCTGTCTTCGTCTGGCAAAGAGTAGGAGGTAACAATCCTACATATGTTATAATTATTCTATAATGACTCACGCTACACTTCAAATGTGATAAATAGACGTATGTACATAATTTATTTCCAACAATGGAAGAGCCGGGCCGGTGGCAAAACAAGTTTAAATCTATCTTGTTGACACCGAGAAAAAAGAATACATTTTATACAACCAAATAAATAATCTGGAAGAACACTTCGAAAATGTGTTAACTATCGGAAGACAATGGCTGCAATGAGGATGTGCTTCACGAAGAAACAGTTCCTAAAGTACAAAGTGGTAACGGTATATATATACAGAATAATACTATATCTTCATTTATGCATACATTAAATACTAATATATTTCAATGACAGAAAATAGCTTTTAGAATAAACTTCTGCTGCTGAATAAAATGTGTATACTGAGTATTGTCTTTTAGCTGTAATCAAACGATAACTCAAATAATAGATGTCACCAAGTGGTAACAACTATACTTAATATTCGAAGTTATTCTAAATAAAATATTATAGTTTGATTCTCAAGTAAAGGCGTCTTTTCATCAGAGGATGGTGTTCAGTCAGTGTCCGGTAGCGTTACTACCAAACAACATAGTGTATATGGCACACATAGTAGAGAGCTTCTTGAATTGGTCTCTTCCGGCGTATAAATAAATTAAAAAACACTTCTTTGTCCTTTCACACTTTCAATTCTCTTTGAACAATTTCCATTGTAAAGTGTGTTCTCACAGTCAAATAATCTTCACAGTACCCAGTTCCATCAGTTCTATAGAAGTGGATTTCAGTTTACATCATTTCCGTCTTCTCAGTTTGTGTCGTCGCTACACTCGTCGATTCCGACCAATCAGGTGATCTGATACATGGCCTTACGGAAGCGGTTATAACGCCCATTCCTCGGCCAATCAGATTGTTTGGAAGACTCACGTGCTGTAAATGCAATAATTTGTTTGCATTTTCAAGCCTGCGTTCTCATGTTGTTGCTGCGGATGGGATGCAAGTTGACGACAAGGAAGCGGATGATAAGAAGGGAGAGTGGGAGTGAGGTGATTTCGCATTTCTGCTATTCTCTTCCGACCAGGGTTGGAGGTTCTGTAGAGCGTGTAACGAGGAATTACTCATACACAAAGGGTCCCGGCTATCGTATATACTTTTTGTCGCCTCTGCCTGAAGATTCAGCATAAACCTGTTTGCGGCTTGTCGTTCCGCTTCTCTTTCCTCAGCTGTCTGACGTCTGAAAATATATGAATCACAAAAACGTGAATTGTTGATGATTAATCCAAACCGCGCGAGATACAAATGTAGATTATGTCATATTTCGCTAAAAGCAAACAAATATATGCTGACAAGACAAGTTAGCCAATAAGTAAACTTAATCGGTAACTGATAACACGTCAATTCTGATTTGTTTTCAATACACGATTTCCTTTTTCTTCCTATACTCTGCTGATATATTTCTCATATTTTGTACTGTTTTATTCGTTGGTAATATCCCGTCTTTAGTTTTTATTTGCCATTTGCGAAGATCTGTCATGTGAATTTATGTATATGTGTGTTTAACCACTTTATGTTACAAGTTTGCGCAATAAATTCCGCTTCATAATTTGCTTATATATACTGCTTTGTAAGAATTGAAATGTCATATGGAAGATAAAAGTTGTCCTGACTTATAGAAAGACTGCTTTATAGAAAGACTGCTTTTCTTACAATAAATACAGTCGCCTGGGCTTTGAAATTCAATTAGTTTTCCGATTCAAACTTCTTTATTAAACAGATAAATCGTATACAAATTACGTATACGCTTTCATTTAGATAATTTATGCGGTGTAAGATCTAAATTATGGTAATATTTCCATGTCGTATCACTGAGGTCTTTCAGAGGCTAGAAAATGTTAAATTCCTGCCATAGTTTAAATGAATTATTGGCTAATAAGGGTAAGGTATACACTCTTTATTTATCTGGTTAACAATGTTTGACGGTACGTAACTGGATGTGACAGTCTAAAGTCTGGCCTGACGATGTTTAAGGGACAGTGTAAACTAGCCAAGAACTTTTATTACGATTTTATTACGTCTCGTTAAGTAGATGGTTCTTTAAGTTCTAGGCGGAGCCCCTCGAATATCCACCGATCTGACACGAACTTTATCGAGGGCTGCTGGCGAGACGGAAAACAGAGAAGTTTTTATTGCTTCCTTATGTCATGTAGGAGGGATTATTCAAGGATTTATATTGGCTGTCACATCGTAAATCCCCGACCCTGACTAAACGATTGTGTCGGGGCGGCTGACCTCATGTAACGTATGACGGTGTTTATGCTAATATGGCAGTTTTAAGACAATACTGGATAATGAGAAGACCAAAGGTCAAGGCGGTCAGTTTACAGGGTTGACCGGACCACCTTGTTGAACAACGACATGCATGGCATTATTGGGCTCATCGCAGCAGCGGATAGCTTTTCGACAGTGATCAGAATTGATGACCGATAAAACCGACTATACGAGTGGTCAGCGTCAGACCCGACATTCAGTAGTCAGTCTTCGAAGATGAGACTTTCGGCAACAAATGCCATGCAGGTACAAATAAAATAGCTATTTCCTGCAATACAGAAGCGGTCAAAATGTCACAAAGCAATGGAGGAAAAGACGTTGGCAGAACCAGTCCGGAAAACAAAGTTTGCCAATTCACTGCAGTATTCAGTTTTGAGGAGGAATCCTAGAGAATAAGAACTATGCGCCATTGTGATATATCATCGTTATTGTAAGCAAATGTTGTGATATAAAATTTTCAGTTTTATAGAAACAAAAATGCCCCAAGGGATATCTTCCAATTTTAAAGTCCTTCACAGCCAGAAAAAGGGTGATTACTATAACCCCGAAAAGGTGATGAGTTACAGCCATCACCCTTTTTTATGATTACCTTTAAAAATCTGAAGAGGGATGAATAATGATTGTAAATTTAGGTCATCACCTTTTAAGGGTGATTAAAAGGTGATGGCGTCACTATTTAAAGGTGATGACCTTTTATAGGTGATGGCCAGGTCTGATCACCATTGAAGGGTGATGAGCCAGCTGTGTTCATTGGTCAGTTCAAATTTTCAAACGAAAATCGGAATTTTCGTTGGTCTATGGAGAAATAGGGAAGAAACTTCAGCCAATCATAGAATTTCTGTAAAGGTGGGATGCGTGCAGTGATACAAAAGTAATGTGACTAAGGACAAATATGAAGAAACGCCCTTCTGAGGACTTATGTCCCTTATGTTACCCCAGAGAGCATGTCACGAAGGGAGATAACCCTGCTTGCAGGCTGCTATGGAAACTTATGCACGCCATATAAATTTTCATAATATTTCAAGTAGCTCAGTAAGACCATAATGATAACCATGTATGCAGAATGGTTCAGGTCAAAATATTTTGTGTTCCAGCTGAGTTATGACAAGAAATTGTATTCCAGTCACGCCCAGCCACACCAGAGAGGGTTAAACTTTGCAAACTGGTATCACTTTCAAAACATTGCCTATATCTAGATGTTTACAAGTTATTAATTGCTTGATCACGTGTCGTCAGATCGCGTTCCAATACGAGAACACACAATATGTTATAAACAGTAGATTAAATTCGCATCATAAAATTGTCTAACCTTCCAGATCAAACTTCCGCAACAGCTGATCGCAGCTGTATGACGCGACCTTTTGTAACGACTAACATAGGCCAAACTCCAAACCATCGACGAAGTCAAATGTTATGTCCTCTGCCACTGATGTTGTACCGGGACTACATGGCATATACGGTATGATATTTGAGGCGATTCTGAATCCAGGAACACCTAAGCCAGCATGCTTTTTTAAATAATTAAAAGCTTACTCAGCAGTGTAGCTCAACGTTGTTGTGTACGTTGAATTAATTTGTTTGATCGGAAATAGAACCAGAAATCCATATAGATTAGGACGTTAACCAGAGATCATCGTTTGTTGAGTTGTTTTTTTAGAGTGCCCCCGCTCACCCAACAAACTTGGCGTGATATTTATACGAACCCAAACGATACTATTCCACTTGGCTATATCAGTAATCTAAACAGCCAAATTGGACTCATTTGTTTGGCTTTGACAGTCTACATAAATACAAACTATAGGAAGTGTTTAATAGCGAAGATTAATTGTTAATAGCTGAAAGACTGTTTCTTGAAAGGGGAAACGAGGGATGATGGATGGTGAGAAATGGAAACCCTTCACATTCTTGGCAGCCAAGTCGACGTATATCGCCCGCCTGTCACCGATACACGATGTGCTCAGAATGTATAAAGAAATATGCTATCTTCAGTTATAAACTGTCGATGAAAGTCTGTGAGTTCTATGAACGCAATATAACTGGCGAGATGTTCATGCCATAGTTATGCTGCTTGGAATTTAACATACACTGAACCCGATATTTTAACTTTGTGAGCTTTTATAACGATTTTATTGGTTGATTTTTTCTTAACCTATAACTATATTTTCTTCATACCTGGTTACGTATTATAGAAACTCGCCCATGATTAGGAGGGTATAGGACAAGTGTCAAAGCTGGTCACGAGAGTAAGCGTGAGTAATCCTGTTATATAACATAAGTGATACATATCTTGTCTGTGGTAAAAATCTTTCTTTCCTTCGCGTCAGAGATTCTTCAAAGATTCAGTTGCCGAACGTTTAATATGTGCACTTCATAGAGACAGTTTTGACCACATGTTTAATCAGTGTATTTAATTTCCTTGAGTGGAAATTCTCTTTTCTACATCGATTCTCCCCTAGGAATTTATAGTATGTTGATTTTCCGCATAACACAAGGGAAGTAATCTCATATAAACAATTATCTCTTTGCAATTAAGAGATTGAGTTGCCTAATACTGAAAAACACCAGCCCTATGAAATGGAAGGGGTTACAAATCCCTTGAACAGAAGTAAGGGATGGGTCCCTTCACTACATGAACAATTCCTTTGAAATTAAACGAAATTCGTTCGAGCGGAAACGAGAGAATAGATCCATTGACTATTAAGTACTCCCTTAACAAAATAAGGGATTGAGTTTTTAGTTTAAAAAAGGCGATACAATCCTTTCACTAGGAAGATAATTCCCAGGTAATTGAGGGATTGAATGTTCGCTCTTCTCCAGTGGCTCGCCTTTATATACCAAAAATAGAAATAATAATCGTGTAATAATAGCGCGATGATATACTGGCCATCACCTCTTACAGGAGTTCCTCTACAGCTCTTTAATATCAATAACATATCATGCTAATATCGTTCTGTCTCGGGTAACTCTGTCGGGGGAGGGAAGCGAGAAACGATCTTATAGAGCTTTGTTTAAATAGTATTAATAATAATAACCACAGGCAAGCATGGTCATCTTACATATTTCAAATCGCTTGTCTTAATAATCCGGTACAGGCGACAGAGGAGGCAGGTCCCGGGGGACAGCGCACATCGAGTTTCCCCCGCCTCCGCTGCCCTCTGGGCACCAGTGGCTCGGAATCGAAATACAATAATTATTTCGCGTGTTCGGCGCTGTTTGTAGCGGGCGAGTGGATATCGTGACAGGGACCCCGGCGATGTCAGACTTGGCGCATTTGTCTTCATTATGTAAAACAAAAAAGATTCTAGGAAAACGGCAATTACACGGATGAAACATGATGTCTCATTAAGAAGCGTTTGTCCCTAGTGTAACCTCGCACGGAATGTTTAAGAGAAACTGCCCATTATAGAAGCATTGTTTTATTTCAACCCGTATAATCGCTGTCGTGGCCATATATATACCAGCCCTGCGTCTGTGTCTTAACTTAACACGAACCGTCGTCTTTGAAGCGGCCCATGCAAAACGAGAACATAATTTTTCATCTGTCCTAATTTACTTTCGACTTATCCGATCGTTGGAGGAAATATTTATGAGTTTACTCGAAAAGAAACAGTGTATCGTTGGTCTCTTCTAATTCCCGACAAATGAAATACGGACTTCTTCAATCCCGATACATTTTTTTCCGGTAAAGAAGTATATTATTAAAACAAATATAGTTCTTATTACTTAACTCTTTTAAAATGACGGGTATCTAAAGCATCTTCCGAAGAATACCGCTCAAATTTGTACAGTTAAGTTAAAAACGATCCTACATTTATTTCTTACATCTGTGTTTGCATTAAGACCCAAATAACGCGTGCTATTTTCAGGTAAATTTCTCCCCAAACATGCAGAAGAGCTCCAATTTCTGTGGCACGTTATAACCCAAGAATTTTGGATTGGATGTAGGTCACAAACCACTAAAAAATATAAGAAAACGACCTTACTTAATATGTAGTAAATCGGATCAGTACATCAACTGGACAAAACTATATTCCCTAATATTCGCCGTCACAATTGCCGTACCTGCGCCAGGCAGATAGATATAAGGTTATTCCATCCGACACAAATACAGCGAATTTGGGAGTCGTGCAATCGAACTGGCCCAAAATTATTTCTATTAAATTTAGAAAAGTTTGTTTAGATACAATCTCAGTAAACTCAGATATAATATTATATCTGAATTCAGCCTTATATAAATCCCATGCGAATGTGAAACTACATTTGTTAGCCAATCAGGTGGCTATAGCTTGTTGAAATCACGCCCACAATAATTACACACGGTAGCACATGGACTAATATATAAACAATCTCGGGAAACAGTATCTAAATATGGCATCATTTCCAGACAGTGTGCATGGTAAACACTGAAGATCAAAGAGTTTACTCCCGCCGAAAAATCTGGCTTTGTTAGGGGGGTAGAAAATGTCAAAAGATTGTGCCACGCGAAGATGTTAATCTCCATGAAGGAAACATCAATCAGTGTCAGAGACAAAAGTCAGAAATTGTCGTGATTGGCTTATTATGGGATCTCGCAGTATATCGGCGAACATTTTGCACGAAGTTTTCATAGCGTTACGTCTAGATGGTATTCCCCTGATTTACCATCTTGGTTTACCTAGATTGGTTTTTATATTGCTGAGAGTTAAATCATATATAAACATTTTAGAATATATCACAGCCAGTTCTCGCCCAGTCAGGTATAATGCCCAATCATTGATCGCCGGTAGTCAAGTCCTTATTACAGTTGACCCAAACATATCAGTGGTGGTTTGAGACCTTTACCTGGTCACTCCACCATTCTACTATAGGCACTGGTCATGCACATTGTGTGTGCAACCTGTTACCTCTACATCACCCTATGCATATGCTCCTCTGTGACAATTCAAATGGGGAACCCTCCACATCATATATAGACACGGGGTCTTCATGGGTTTTCTGCACATTGCTTTTTCCAATTTGACGGCTCATCAAACAATTTCTTATCTTATAACAAGTTTAATCATTTAACGTACAAATTTATCATTAATTTGTGATCCAGGATGAGCATAGAGATCTTCAAACGAAATATTAATACACGCACGTTTTGAGTTATAGAGCTGTGTCGAAGAAATTGCAACTCTTCCGCTTGGGGAGATTAATTTAGTCCGAACACAGAGATTTTGATAGGGCCAGAATGCCAATCAGAGATATCAAAATGATCCTAACTGTATTACTGGTTTCAATTCTGTGACAAAAATGTTGGACCAGTGTACATACTATAAACCTAATTTGGCGTACTTGCTTCATAATTATGAACAGTGAGTTTCCCATCACTTTCTAGGAAGTCTGGTCATATACCATAGGTCACGTGAGACAGCTTTTTGTCACTTCATATATGGAGAGTTGCACTGTTTTTATCATTTCAAATTTTGAGTATTAACCGGTGTGACTTAAAACCCAATGGGATATTCCCGCTCAGGTTCAAATCCTGCTCGCAGCGCCAAATGTGACAGCCGATTACAGGTTCTTCAGAATGGAGAAGGAATACAATGGAGATGAAGTCTGCTTGATGTATAATAAGCCGTATTGTTTTCTAGATTCCAAAGGTACATATCTCAACGTATACGATACACGTTAGACATGCTTGGAGTCTGACCGGCGGACTGAGCGATTACACCACAGACTCATCACAACCATGCTACAAAACACTGCGCACAACAATATAGTGCCACAGGGTATCACAACCGCTATGGACATTGCTTGTATATTGATTGATGCTCTAAAGTGATCCCTTGTGTTGTCGGTTCTGTTTTATTACTCCATTATTGGTATATTCTCATTCATATTTATTTTTTAATTTCATTATGCTATATAAAAAGTGATACACAAGAAAATTCTGAATGAATGTTTCATTGTATTCATAAAATGGTGAATAAACCGCGGGTATAAATTAGTGTTCATTAATCGCCCATTGACCTAGTTCAGACAGGTGTTGGGATGTACGAAAAAAGGTCACTGCGTCATTTACGTTAACGAACCGTATCAACATTCCCCGTTATTAAGCCTGGCGTTATTAAGCTTATTTGGCTAAATCTCCGCCAATTACAACTATTACACATTATATTGATGAGTAAAGGAACGCGTAATAGGTGTAAATTACATTTAATAATAACACTGTTCATCCCCATTGGCTTTATACGGCTAATTTATGGAGCTAATTATCGGGACGCTTCAAAATAATGACTCTGATATAGTGATTATACAAATACATAATTCGGAAATGCCCTGAATCCATTGATAAAATCCAAAATGCTTGCATGGAAGAATTTTATATGTTAGTCATATATCATGGCCACATTTTTGCAACACGAATATATATGATTAATAGATGCATCAACGGTATTTAAAGGTCTAATTGTACACCGGAATTGGCATACTAATTATTTTCGACGTGTTCTATATAATGCTGTATTTTAGAGATGACCCACTTTTGCTAATTACCAATTATCTCTAAATTGCCTATCTGAGTAATTAATGTGAAAGTCGTTGTTAATTCGTATACTGGGTCTAACGTTTGAGGCAAAATTTTGAAGCCCGAATGAGACTTTTTCATATAGTTTATATTAGCGATAATTCGAAATTCTAATCAGATAAAATGTTGCATTATATAATGACCGACCTTCAGACAAGATAAACATTATATATAGGCAAACTCAACATGTTTTTGAAACCTAAGGTACGTCTGGAATATGACACTCATTATAGGCTGATATGGTCGAACAATTACTGCGTATTCTGCGCAGTCCGAGCCATCCTTCCATCAATCCAACACTATTAGCTATCCAGAAATGCCATAGATTAATTATAATATAACGATGGACGAATTTAAATCCGAAAATGGAAGTCATTTTGATAAATATCGTATCTATTTCAGCACTTATTATTCCATCACCAGAAATACATATAACTTACTTCTATTTTTTTCGGAATAACATTCCTCCTTGTTTTAACCTAGGTCTAGATAGGACCTAAGAGATTCTGGAGCCTGCTTTCGAAAATGACAAATATACTCCTCCCAAATTATCCAAACGCTAATTATATTTTCTTAAATTATTAGACTGGAATTTATCGCGATTGAAACTGAATATATTAGATTGAAATACTTAGTTTATTATGATTTATTAGATTGATTTTTCAGTTAGATTGATTATGTTCTTTTGTTCTTTTTCAATCTAATAGACTAAAAATAATTTCAATCGACCCGAAAGATTGACAATTTAATATGAGAAGATTAGATCTTGTCTCTGATTCCAATCTTCTCAGATTTCGGTTCGATTGAAATTATTTTCAATCTATTAGATTGAAAAAGAACAGAATGAATCTAACGTAGAATGAAAATTGAATCTAATAGATTCTAATAAACTGCTCTCTAAAATAATTAGATTGAAAATTCAATCTATCAGATTGGAATTAGTGACCAATCTATTCGATTGAATATTCCATCTATTAGATTGAAAATTTCAATCTATTAGATTAAATTTTCTGTCTATAACACATTCATTTTATCGTTTTCAATCTATTAGATTGAATATTTTCAATCCGATAAAAGATTGGTCACTAATGTCAGCCTGATAGATTGAATTTCAATCTTATTATTTTAGAGGGTGGAATTGTCAATCTAAGAGATTGATTTTCAGTCGGAATAGATTGGTCACTAATTCCAGTCTAATTATTTAAGAGATATATAGTATATAACTGCATGCTCAGACTTATTTTACCACCACGATAAACTGAATTCATAATTAGACGATATTGGTAATGCCATGCTCTATTTATATTCACTATTATATATCACAATGTATTAGCGAGCCACGAGGGAGCTCTTTGAGCGACTTTAAATTACAGTTAACATCTGATGAATATTCATAGGTGGAACGGGCCTTTGTGGAATGCAATAACAATTCAGCGGACAGTTGATTGAGTTAACAGATCCTGTTTACCGAGCAACTGGTGAATACGAAGGCAATTGATGCTCTATTACTTACACCGTCTTTTCAAGTCTCTGTTGTAACGGATTCATGTTAATTAGACGCTTATGCATTTGTCTTGAGGCATCATAAGGCTTCCACTAATTGTCGTTTACTATACATTTTTATAAAAGAAATATACCGTTGCATTTCACTTCCTTGATTTGCATATTTACGCCTTTGATGTATGAATTACTCCAAACACAGAAGCTTAATTGTTAAAGCCGTATTTCATTTTTGTATTCGACATTTCAGAATCAAAAGCGTCGATTGATGGCTTATCCAGATTATATTGCAGACGACGCATTTAAAACAACGACAAATCACATTTTCTTTTCATTTGGAAGCTCAATGCGTGATGAGGAGGTTTTCTATTCTAGTTCTCTCACCTGTGCATTTTGTTAGTGTATGTACCAAAAATCCTCAGAAATATATAGTTTTATCAGTTGATTCCAAGACATATACATTTATATATACCATATATCAATTACACGAAAGCATAAGTATATTACTATAATTTACGAAATATTACGTTGAATATATGTCGACAACAACCGCGTACATACGGAATAAACTCTCAGTTTTTTAATACTCCAAGAAGAACTGAAGCAGTATTAATTAAAGTTAATCACTCTCATTCATTCAGTTGTCTGAAACTATATCTCATCATAGGTCAAACGCCACAAGCCACAGTTCAAAAGCTGTACAATAAAATTCGAGAGAAATAAAAAAAGGGGAAAAATAAATTACCCCCACGTGTGAAATCTCAAATATAAAGTCTGAATCACTTTCGATTTCCCCTCTGACATTTGATGGAATTAAAAGCGACAGTTCACGAGCTCATCAATTTTAATAATCCATAAAACGATCCTGGGAAAAATCAAATTAAATTTTTTTAAAGCCTGATTAAAAGCTTTCCCCTACAGGCTTTTCGTTGGCTATACATAGAGAGTTTGTTTGCCCCATGCAGATGCAAATTGCAAGAGATGGAGGTATACAGCTGCATATAATAGAAATATAGTGACCACGCAAGGGACGTCAAGCATGCCATCTAACAATGGATCATATTTACTTCAGGTCTAAATTATTCCCGACTTTGTAAAATATACTTGGTACTTGAATCTTTTAGGAAAGTTTTTCACATTCCTCACTGCTCCTGCTCTCTCTTTGATTACGTCATACTATCACCTCACCAGGACTGGCATTGAGCAGCCAGTCATGGTCCAAGTTAACGTTTCAGTCTGAGTCATTAATCGTATAATTTTAGAATCATCAGGACATACATTCTTTTATATGATATGATTATTATTATAATAATACTTAATTGTAAACTAAAGCGAGCTACTTGAAAGGTAGAATTCGAAGTGGTCAACGGTTTCCATCTCCACCTTAAGTAATCGTCATCTTGATCATATATGCATACAAAAAGGCCTATTGATGCAGGTTAAACACGCGTAGTTATTTAAAAAAAAACATATTAACTCTGTACTTGGATCGTGCTTCTACAGATTTTTTTATATAAATATAACACTTCGCTTATAGTGGTAGTAATTTGGTTATACTTTGTGGATAGAATTATGTCAACAAATTAAAATGATAAAACATATTCATGAATCAAAAGCCCGCTGTTTCACGAGTTATATCAATGAAGTATTGTATATAGTTAACAATATTGCCTAGGATAACCCAGAAGCATGTTATACAGCTGCTTGACACTTTGGGGAACACGTGTTTAAAATGAGGTTAGAAAATACATTTTATCATCTCAATATTTATCTTTACAAAAGTGTTAACTGCAGTTCTTGTCGCGACTAATTCCTGTATCTGGCTGTCTCGGATAAATGATGTTCTTCCGAACAGTTAAAGTTTTGTGACGACTGATGGTATACTCACGTAATATTTATAAACGGAACTTAGTGTTATAACTGGACTTGCCATCATATAATTTATAGGCGCACGATTTATTTTATTTAAAAACATTCTTTTCAAGGATCAAGTTTAGTTTGTATTATAAAAAGTGCACCTTTCTTGAAGAGATCATCTTTCACAAATCCCCCCGAAGATGATAAATAAAACCTTGTCGAAATATTGCGACCCTCAATCAACAGGACTTTGTCCGGAGTAAATTTCTTTCTGCATGATGAAAAGACTTACCAGTGGATCGACAAGATATCAATATTTCTCTGATTACAGATATTTGACTTACGGTTCGATTGTTTTGCTCAGATTATGATATACAACTTATTTAAGAGTGACAGTCGTGAAATTTTTGCATTTAATCAAGGGGTTAAAATAAGACTACAAACCTCCATTTTGTTCGTCTGTTCTGGAACCAAGTCTTGACCTGCGCATCGGTCATCTTGAGAGCTTTGGCCAGCGCTGACCGCTCGGCCGATGCCAAATACTTCTGCCTGTGGAATCGCTTTTCGAGTTCAATGATTTGCATACGAGTGAATGAAGTCCTGGGTTTCTTTCGTTTTGGTGGCGTCCGATTCTGGTAGGGGTGTCCAATTCTTCGGGTGACTGCATCAATTAGTGGAGAAACAGAACAGATTAGCACGAGGACATTCTCACTTGCTTAATGTGCAAGAAATATAAACTATCGCTATACTTTCTTTCCAACACCATCCAGACTTCAAGTATGGTAAGTAATTGAAAAAAGTAACAAAACAGAACGAAAAATTAAACCGGACAACATTTGGCGGCAGTAAGGATAGAGCAAAGATTATTGAAGCCATTTTAAGCGAGCCTCGACTGATTGTTATCGCCTACCATTAAACTCGCCTTTAGGACTTATGACGGGCGAGACAGGAAAACCAGAATGCGTAAGGATTACAGAATATTACAGCTCCGAATCAGGATTCTAGTCGGCGGGGACATTCCAGTTATTTAGACCAAATCACTTGGGGAATGGGACACGGGTCAACTGGGAGCCATGCCCTAGCGCTTGTATTTTAATAGCTATTTTGGTTTCAATGTTTAAGTCTTTTGAAGCATTTATTTATCTGGAATCAAATTTAACGCCATTTTTGTGTGTTTACAATCCCAAACATAGACCCATAAAACATACCAGTGTCTATTTAAAATCAAAGCTGTCCAGTATGTATTTTACAGACATGAAACATCAATTGATATACGTCCAACCTCGTTTATTTCCTTCACATCAAAATATTGAAACTGGATAATGAGTGAGGGTATTGAAATGAAATTAGAAATTCCTGGGTTAAGTAGAAATAGATAAATAACCGCCTTAGTATTTACATTCAAATCTCGTTTTATTTAGATGTTTCGGGTGCGTATCGGTTCTATATCAGGGGACCGCCTGGTACATCTTCGGACGGTTGTCTGGAGAAGTCAACTGACCGCTCAAGTCTGTCAACAGCTAACGAAACTCTACCAAAGTGGTGAAAAAAGAAAACCATGACTGAAGAATTTAGATCATTTTGAACGACCATTCCCACATTTTTATTTGTAAATTATTTCTTTGGTTGGGATTGTCAGGCGATGCAACAAACAAACGCCCAACTTGTCCACATGAATATAGTCATGCAGTGACGCGATGACAGAGTAACCAGTAGATAAACTCAGGGATAAATAGTAGTTAATGATCTCTGGGTAGTTAGTTACATGCATGATAATTACCATATAAACCGCTAATTGTTAAATTCTAAATACACACGCCTCTCGCTGTGTCATTTGATGAAGATACTCGTTTTTGGATGTTGGATAGGTTATGGAAAACACCCTTAACATCTAAAAACATTTTTGGGACAAGTTTGTCTAAAAAAAAAGGATCGTGGCAAGAATTTTTTTTTTTAAATTTGTGATAAGGTACTATTACAATGATACTTACGTGAAAGTCTTGTTCTTGCGGGGTCCATCCACGGCAGTTGGAAATGTGTGAGACTAAGTCCACCTAGAGGTAAAGGTCTGTGTGCCGGCACTTTGATCACACCTGATAAGTTATACAAGTTACAAGCGAACGGTGATAAAGGTGAGAGAGACGCGGCGAAAGTTTCTGACATTGGTGAACACAAGGAGCTGAGAGCTTTGTGATGATGTAACAGAGCGGCGTTTGACAACGGACTCATCCTGTCTTCGGGGTCGCCGACAGGTGATGGTGATTTCGTGGATTTACCAAAACTCTCCCCCAAAATTGCGTTGATTCCGAATGATAATTTTCCTCCCGTTTCGCTGTGAGACGGGGTAGGTGAGAGAGATGGGGAGGGGGAATGACCCTCCCGAATTGTCATTTCTGCTTCCTCGTCTGAAAATCTCTCTTTCTCTGTCTCTTTGTGAAGATCTAGTCCTTTGATATCGGACATTGTCCTTATGAAAATAAAATAATATTTTCCTCGAGTTTTCTCTCACAATCTACAATGTTTTTTTCCAGACTTGTTGAAATCGGACCGTTGTATGACACTCCTTTCACCGTCGATATTCCCAGAAACTCTGATGGTCTGTACCGGTGCCTCGACCAAATACGTCCAGTTGTGAGATGATATCAGTTTGGATGTGCATACACACGAGCGCCATAAATGTGAAAAACCTCCGATCTGTATACACTCCACACTTGTGGTGTAATTCAACTCACAGAGAAACAATTTATTATCCCTTTTATGTAGCATGCCCCTTGTCGACCTCCAACTCTGTGATATATCAATCGGCTGGGTAACGACAGTCTCGAGGGAAGAGGCAGCGCCGCTATCCATTGGCTAAAATTACGGAGTAATTTAAAAGGGCAGTCGGCATTGTGTGTCCGCTCTCCTCCCAGACTCCTCCCTTAAACGATTAATGTTGATAAGTGTTGACAGCCACATCATACTGTTTACATTGATAGCTCTCCTTCTCAAAGTTGTACGGTTGGACCACGTGATCTATCAGTCTCATCATTTCTGAGTCTCCCAAATTCTCAGCAATAGACCCACTGGAATCATTGTTGAGCGGAGAAACGCTTTACAACAAAATCTGTTAGACGAGAATCACTTATCAGTACCGGAGAGATAATATCGTTAAGTCTGGAAGACTGGACAAGCTACAAAACATAACTGATTTTGATGAAATACGTGTTAAAATATATCTGTGAGAAAAGGGGAAAATGCATTATGGCCAGCAGTGTAAAATTATAGCTCAGCTAATCTCCATCAATACTTTTATAAAAGTTAAAAATGTAATATGAAAAACAGACGTACGCGTGAAATAAGCTATCAAAAATCAAATATGAAATTTCAATTCACATTTTTATTTGTTTTATCAATATATATGGACAGCTCCATATTGTATTGCAGAATATAGCTCAGTTGTGCCAATTTGCTAAATTTTCGGCAATTGAATAATACGGAGATATTTAAGTGTCGTTGTGTACATGTATGTAAATTGGAGGGTACGTGGAGACGATAATTTTGCTTGACTATACCGCCAATGACATGTGGCGCTGCGGCTTATCAAGATAACGACAGACATTTGGAAATTAGGCGCACTGCTTAATTGGCCTGTAATAGAATTACCAGCGGATTTTGAGGCAAAGCTCGGGCCGTTTCTCTAGTCTATTAATTTAGGATTCTCTCTACCATCTGCCGATCTATTTGTTTGTTCTGTTCTTCGATTTCCTTAGTTTCGCAGAGGTGCTACTGTAAGCTTACTGCCCTCCAAGAAGTAACGGTATAGCGCTGATGAGCGGCACGAGGCCTAATTCAATCTGCGACGAAAACCAATCGACCTGCTATTACTTTCTGTCAATTTCCCAAAATGCGGACTTTTAATAATGATTTTCAATCCCTGCAAAAAGTTGTATCTGTCCTGTGCCTTTATTCTAGCTCTCTCGTGAATGTTTGGAACAGTATTCCTCGTGAAATTGTGACAAAGGAGTAGTGGCGTTTATATAGAAAAAAAACACCCTTAGCAGTTACACGTTAGTGAATCGAAAAATTAATTCCGTCTATTCTGCACAGAAATGTGTGTTTCGAACAGGACAATACCAGAAATTACAGAAAACAGTTTTATACTTCGAACGCTCACAGTTGGAAGTGACGTAAAGTTGCGTCGACGGGCGCTGAAATGGGGCTTTTTTTCGCTTTTGGATTTTCTTGTACATTTCAGCATGGACTTTTTAATATATACAAATTATGAAACCTTACACCAAAATAATATTTCCATGTAATATCTGGGCAGACAGTTGCGGATCAAGGTGTCAGAGTTTCTTTATATGTAAAATTATCCATGCTGAAACGTATACGAAAACACCAAAAACGAACGAAAGACCTATTTCAAATGTCCGTCGACGCTGTTTTACGTCACTCCTAACTATGAACGTTTACAGTTTTAAACTTAGGATTTTTCCTTTTCTGTACGAGACACATATTTTGTGCAGAATTGCATAGATTAATTTTTGCTTTCACTAAGTAACAGCTTAGGGAGTTTTTCCTATGTAAATTACTACTTAAGAAAAGATAACCTGCCAAAATGTGACATTTCTATTATGGCGCGAGTTCAGGATGGGTGCTATACTTTAAGGGATGGAGGGAAAACTTCCACAGCATGCAAACATGTATAATGTGTGTACTTCGATATATTGTGAAAAATCTGCCCCTAGGTTGTGAGTGAATGTAGGCTATACTCTGATATAGATCTGATGAAGAAGGGGGAGCATTTGGTCGCGTGTTTATTGTAATTAGAGATCTGATTAGAACAATGACCACTGTCCATGCAAAAGGTCGGTCAATTTTGTGAAGACGATTTAATTTGGTTCAGCCGTATAGTGGCGATAATTACTGAACTTTGGCGACTCGGTGGCAGCACGATAACCCGGATGACGGGAAAACTGTGACGGACTTGCGGCGACTGTTCGGCGATATCGGGGCGGTCAATCAAGGCTTCACACCCTTACACCTCTCTTCAACACAATTCAATAGTGGACAAGCGAAATGGTTTCTAACGTGACACGACCGCGAGGCTTGTCGTCAGTGTCTTCTCCGGAACCGATCTTCGATATTTCATCCTAAACTCTTCCCAATCGATGAGACACCCTTTCTTTTACCCCATCTCTGTCGCTTCCGTGATACCCATGTGCGTGACAATAGCGCGTACTATTAACTCTTAAGAATTTAAACGGTAATCAGAATATTAGCTCTGGCGGCTTTAGACAAATTAAACACTCGTTTTAACAGCCTCTCTCCGCTGATAGGTTTACAAATTCTGCGCATTCGGGCAATTGAATGAGACAAGAGAAAGGCAATCGGAGAACACTTCAATCTAACGTGTCACCTCCATGGGCGAAAGAGAATCCCATATGTCGGGCATTCCGCAGTCTCTTAGGAATGTTTTCATGGTCAATGCACGACATGGGATAGATTAAAGTCACAAGAGTAATCACATTGTTTGTAATACAATGTGTCACTCTCTCCAAATATAATTAACTTTTGTCAAATAACAATTAAAATAATTCAATAAAATGTTTATTCTTCGATACCCCTGAACTATATTTTCCATGTTGTTACAATTAAGATGCATTAATAATAACCTTACATTCTTAATATTCCACTGTTAATGCAATCTGTTTAATAGACATGTTATACTTTGTGCTCTAAGACTTTCATGATGTTGATATGAACAGGCACTTATTTCTCATGTTCGGCAATGAATATCACAATGAATATCACACCGATATAACCAAGTAGGATCGCAGTAAGATCTTTCGCGCTATGTTTCGAAACTTGTATCTTGTTCCGCTTAACCCGGGACAAGGGACACTTCAACGCTGTATAATATAACATCTCATGGTGTTCACATGAACAGTCACTATCAATGCGCGACTAAGATATATCCTTGCCTCGGAAACGATCTGGAAATTAATTTGCAATAAAGAGTACTGGTGAGTGATAGGGATTGGTTGAGGGAAATACCGCGATAACTTGTCGGCGTCATTGAAAACTGCTGACGTCTTCTGTCTTGCAGGAACTAGCTTCTGTTTATATTAATAGTTTCACTACATGCCTTCTCTTTCTATATTATGAACGCACAAATATACGCCAATGGCCATTGAAAGTCGGACCTGCCGCTAGTTTCTCCGTCTTTGACACTTCACAAGTCTTCGCTTGGATTATATACCACCAGGCGCCACTCAAAAGTTTTCAAATTTGACGAAAAAGTCGCATGCTGATAGCAAAATACGAGCACAGAGTGCAAGATATATGGTATTATGTTGCGTAACTTGTGTCTAATTCCGCGTAACCCGGGGGTAGGGGCCGTGTGAACCCATGTACTTCAAGTCCTCATGGTGTTCATATGAACAACCTCAATGAAAGCGTGATTGAGATACATCATTCTCAAACGACTTTACAACGGAAATCATATGGATTAAGAATACTGATCATCCTTACGGGTTTGATAGTTTTGAAACATCATGCTGTCTTGCCGAATCATTGAAAACTGTTGACCGCTTCTGTATTGTAGGAAACTAATCAATGTTTATATATACCATGATTTTCCCTGAGATTTGGTGTTGATGCTGTCATATGAAATAGGTCTTTGAATTATGGACGTGGAAATTCTTTAATGGACGACGGCTGAAATTGAATATCGGACTAGACGCTTGTATTCCACTTCTACATTTTTACTTCCTACAGATATTTGTAAATTTTATCCCTAATCACCAGAACAGTATTACTAAACGGCACTGGTACACAGAGAACGATTTCATGGCGCTTTTACCACAAAAGTTGTACTATAGTTTTATTTGGCAAAACAACCGAATTTGTGCAAGAATCACACGTTGTGAATGTTACACAGCCTTGCAAACCGCACGGAAATTCTGTGTTAATTCATGGCATGAGAGTGTTATTCAAATAGAACACAGTTTTCTGTGATTACTGTATTAGTTTATGCACCCTTAATGATCAAAACTATCGCGGTATATTACACATAATTAACCTCTCTTTTCATATGCATGTATCACTCGTGTCTCCACTTTCGTATAATGCTTCGATTAAAAACACTTCAGCCTGTCATGTTTCCGCGAGACCATCAGATTTTCCATCTTTTTTCCCCCCAATCATGCATTATCCGCCGCTTACATATATCTTCTGAAATTATTCAGATCTATCTTCAGACATATGTCAATATTCGGGTGATATCCGCGGAGTGTATACCATCAGGCGCTCTGACGATATCGGTGGAGTCAAATATTATATTCATTACCAGATGTTATCTTCAAGGTTACCACATGATATCAAGTATTCATATCTTACCTTCGGATTCAGAGATACCATCGGGCATTCTTAAGATTTCTTCCTAGGTGCCATAAAGTATTCAAAGTTTCTCTACAGATTTTACCATCTGACATTTTAATGATACCAATTACCATCGGGCAATATTATTTATATGAATTTCCCCATAGTTACCGTTAAATATTCATGGAAATAATTTGACCGTCAGCAACAATCGAACCCACGACCCCTCTAATCCATAGAGTAGCTTACCATCTGAACCATGCCGCCCCATGTATAGGTAATACTGCCGCGAATCGTCCTAAGTATTGAGTCATTCTGGTGATATATTAACTACCAGAGATTATGTCGATATATCCAGAGTTTACCATCTGACATTCTGAGAATATTTTCCTAGGTACTATATCTCCAAAGTTATCACCAAACATTTAGATCTCATGTAGATTGATACCATCAGACATTCGTATGATATCTTCTGAATACGAACTTGCATTCTGAATAAGAACATGCATTCTGAATAAGAACTTGCATTCAATAAATATTTCATCGTTTGGACCGTTTTTACAATCTGGCGGTCACATATAGTTCCTCATTTTCCAACAGATGACTTGATAGGGCTGTTGCACCGTCACTCTGAAATATCTGTGTCTGATGCCGCTCGGACCGGTGTTAGGGGTCGTGCGGTCATATCTTTCAATAGCTTCACATGAACAGTTACAATGGAGACGTGACTGGTGGGATACAAATCATCACAGGGTTTAATTTTGGTTCTGGTGATGTTTTTAGAAATTTGCAGTCAGCATAATTGTCTGTGGAGTTAAATGACTTCTTGTCAGTACGCCGGCATCGTTTTCCACCACTCCTTGAATATTACGTTTAATTAAACGTGCTTTCGAATGATACTTTTCGCTCCAGCTATTGTCATATTCAGAAGATTTGCCAACAGACAGTCTTTTGATGATCCTTCAGAGTATACCATCAGACTGCATTCTGAACATATCTTCGGAGACACCTTGATATTGTGAGTGATAAGGACCTAAGCTTACTCCTGATGAAGGAACCTAAATATAGAGAGCTGAGAAGAATAAATTTGAAGGCTGACCAGAAGATAGTCATGTCGGCATTCAAACAGTACGTTATTGTTTGGTCTGAGCGAGATAAAGTTGAACCTACAGTAATCGCTGATTGGCTGGACCTCACCAAGATCAAGATCGTTGAAACAATCAGCCATATTGACAAAAGTACCCTTTCCCAAGCAAAACAAGTACTGAGAAACCTAAACTCGCAAGAAAAAATAGCAAATCTCCAGAGTAAATTCGTCATAGTCCCAGCAGACAAAACTCCAAATAATATAACATTTATATGTAAATATTACTATCACCATGTGCTGGTTAATAAATTGAGTGTGATAATATCATCATCAAATACGTCTACTTACTCCCAAGGGCATTTAATCTGGAAGATTTATTTAACAATCACAACACGTTTCTCAGGGAAAGAGGTATTTGTCTTCCAACCAATCATAACGACATACCAACAGTATACTGGACTGATAAAATGCATAAATCACCATACAAAGCTAGATTCATAGCTGGTTCTAGAAGCTGCAACACCAAGCTTCTTTCAACCCTGATGGCGAGGGCTCTTCAGGAGGTATAAGCATTTTGGGAAAGGTATTGCGCCACTATTTCTAAAAACTCTTGCTTTGAATGTATGCGGATATTGAAAAACTCAAAATGTCCTACTTAAGAACTTGATTTCTCGAATCTCTATACTACCCTCCAACATCAGGACCTTATTGACCGTCTAAGTTCATTAATAGTATCTGTGTTCAAGAAAACTGATCGTAGATATATTAATGTCAGAAGCCATAAAGCATTCTTCAGATCTACTACATACAAGAGATATCATTCATGGGATGTTTCTTTGTTTATAGAGTTTCTTGAATTTCTCATTAAAAATATCTATTTGAAATTTGGCAACACAATATATCAAGAGCATATAGGTATTCCAATGGGTACTAATTGTGCATCCCTGTTGAAGGACCAAAATCTGTTCTCCTGTGAATATGACTATATGCAGGCGCTTTTAAAAACCAATCAATTCAAAGCCCGTTCCTTCTTATTCACCAAACGCTATACAGACAATCTTCTCGCTGTAGATAATCGCTATATAAATGAAGCAGTAAAGAATATATATCCACCTTCACTAGATTTGATGGAAACTACAGATAGCCCTACTGGCACATCATATTATTCCTATATCTCTATAAATATGAAGCGGGCCTTCATATGCAGGCGCTTTCAAAAACCGATCCATTCAAAGCCCGTTCCTTTCATATTCACCAAACGCCATATAGACGATCTTCTCGCTGTGGATAATCGCTATATAAATGACGCAGTGAAGGATATATATCCACCCTCACTGGATTTTAAGGAAACTACAGATAACCATACAGGCACATCATATTTAGACCTATATCTCTATAAAAATGAAGCGAGCCTTCTCTCTCGTCGACTGTATGACAAGAGAGATGATTACAATTTCGACATCGTAAACTATCCCTTTCTGGACAGTAATATTCCAATGGGACCTGCATATGGCGTATACATATCACGCCTACTAGCATTTGCTAGATCCTGTGTTAAATGTGACGATTTTATTCAACATCACAAAACATTGTTGCAGAAACTTATAAAACAGGGCTACACCACCAAGCGCCTCCACTCAAAGTTTCTCAAATTTGGCGATACATATCGCATGCTGATAGCAAAATACGAACGTAGCGTGCAAGATCTATGGCGCTACGTTTCGTAACTTGTGTCTAATTCCGCTTAACCCGCTTGAGCCGTATGAACCCATGTACTTCAAGATCCTCATGGTACTCATATGAACAGTCACAATCAAAGCGTGACTGAGATACATCATTCTTTAGATGACGACTTTACAACGAATATTATGGATTAAGAATACCGATCAGCGATACGGATTTGATATTTTTGGAACATCATGATGTCTTGCCGGCATCATTGAAAACTGTTGACCGCTTCTCTCTTGCAGGAAACAAGCCTATGTTTATGTATACTATGATTGTCATTTTTTGAATTTGGTGCTAATACTGTTATATGGAATATGGAATAGATCTTTGGATTATGGACGCGGATATTCTCTAATGGACGACGGCTGAATTATGAATGATGGACTAGACGCTTGTAATTCTCTCTCGTCGACTTTATGACAAAAGAGATGATTACAATTATCTGGACAATAATATTCCAATGGGACCTGCATATGGCGTATACATATCTCGCCTAGTAGCATTTGCTAGATCCTGTGTTAAATGTTACGATTTTAATCAACGTCACAAAACATTGTTGCAAAAACTTATAATACAGGGTTTTACCACCAAGCCCCTCCACTCAAAGTTTCTCAAATTTGGCGATTCATATCGCATGCTGATAGCCAAATACGAGAGTAGCGTGCAAGATCTATGGCGTTACGTTTCGTAACTTGTATATAATTCCGCCTAACCCGGGGCTAGGGGCCGTATGAACCCATGTACTTCACGATCCTCATGATGCTCATCAGTCACAATCGAAGCGTGACTGAGATACATCATTCACTAGATGACGACTTTACAACGAATATCATATGGATTAAGAATACTGATCAGCGATACGGATTTGATATTTTTGAAACATCCTGATGTCTTGCCGGCATCACTGAAAATTTTTGACCGCTTCTCTCTTGCAGAAAACTAGCCTATGTTTATGTATACTGTGATTGTTTCTTTGAATTTGGTGCTAATGCTGTTATATGGAATATGGAATAGGTCTTTGGATTGTAGACGCGGATATTCTTTAATGGACAACTGCTGCATTATGAATGACGGACCAGACGTTTGTAACCATCACGTATTCAGATCGTTAATATTGGAGATACTTTTCGCTGCAGTTAGATATGTGGCCATTCAGAGTTACCATGCATCAGACACTCTGATGATCTTCATAGAAACCATCTGGTATTCAGTTCTAGAGTAACCATCAAATATTCCGATGATATATGTACAAGCAGTCATGCTGATGATAATTTCAAAGTTAGGATCTAGTATCTAGATTTGATATTAGGATCTAAAGTTACCATCAGACATTTGGATGATATCCACTTGGATGTGTACCATCATGCTTTCTCGTGTTATCTTCTCGCGCTTCGTCAGATATTCAGATCTCCTCTTCAGATATAGAGTTACCATCAGGCATTAACTTGACTTCTTCAAAGTTACCATCAAGTATTCAGCTATTATCTTCTGATCTAGAATTGCAATCAGGCATTATCGTTTGTTCTTCATAATTACCATCAAGTACAGAGATATTATTATCAGGTATAGAGTTACCGCCAGGCATTCTCCTGACTTTCTTAGAGCTATCACTAAGTATTAAGATCTTATCCTCAGAGTTACCATCAGGCTTTATCGTGACTTTTCAAGTATTTAAGTATTATCTCCAGATATAGATTTACCATCAGGCATATTCATGCTTTCTTCATAGTTATTATCAATTATTTGAGATATTACAGTACATAAAAAAAAAATAACGCATTTACCGAATGCGCTGCAAACGCGATGCAATCGTGTTCCTATCGCACAGTTATCACGTAGCTATCGCCTAGTAATCTTCCTGCTATCGTCTCGTTATCGCGCCAGGGTTATCGCGTTAGGATTATCGCGCTAGGATTATCGCGTTACGGTTAGAAGGTCAACGTACTCAGTTGGACATGCGGACTTGCAATATGAACGACATTACTGTGGTCGTATACCGTGATTGGGATAACACGATTATAATGGAAGTGTGTTCTTAATACATACATTTTCGGTTGTATGTCGAATATTGATGCACTTTTATTTCTTTATTAAAACTGTTGGTCACGCGACACCTTTACTTCACTTTGATTAAAACATGATTGTATATTTATCTTCGCTGCGACACAAATTTGATGCGGGGGTCCTATTGGAGACTGTTACGTCCACCTGGGATACTCTTTTTTCCTGGTCGAGATAAACATTCACCTGTAGAGTGCTGATGCGTTCGATAAGGCGGCCCATTTAGACCACGGATGGTCCATAAATCGCTCAAACATGCCCCTGCGCACCCGCAAAATGCCCATTTTCGCTATTACACCCCGATTACGCATTCGCTCCATGACCACCCCATCGTAGTGTAATCCACTCTTGCACTCTAAGCTCGCATGGCCCCTAGATCGCCCAAAGGCTCCCCTGTGCACCCATAAAATGCCCGCTTTTGCTACTACTCTTGGCCTGAGCATGCACACCATGACTTGATTTTCCATGCAACCACCCCAGTCCTAGTCTCCGATTAGGACCATGCTGGGCCCATCTAGACCCAGTTGACGGGAGTTTTCGGCATTTTGGGTCCGAGCTGTAAACTCCGATAAATATTAATTTTACATTCACCCACGTATCACGTGACCGGAAATTACCTCGCACTAGGACAGATCTTCTACCCGGAAGATCGTTAGAATTGCGCTGTTTATTAAGTATGTATCGCGCTCCTATCGCGTAGCTATCGCGCTCCTATTGCGTAGCTAACGCGCTGCTATCGTGCTGTTTTCGCGCTACTATCGTGCCGTTATCACACTGCTATCGCGTTGCTTTTTGATGCGGCCTGTCCTGTATCTTCAGATCTAGATTTACCATCAGACGTTATCATGACTTCTGAAGAATACCCAATTTGTCTCGTTAGACTCTTCAGACCTGGAGTTATCATCAGACATTTTCGTGAGTTTCTATCTTGATTGGCTATCTATGGCATACTGTGTCTTTCCGGTTGAATAATTCACCCCGTTCAGTAGGTCAAGGGGAATGACGGTACGTTAGTGTAGTATTTAACTTGGAAATGCGAGTATGACTAAAATATTTACTAAATACCAGGTATTTATTGAAAACTACAGTTTATCAAAATTAGGCCAACATGTCTGAACGCTGGGTCTAGCCAACTGGGCGCTAGAGGCCTTATGGTCATGCCAATCAATATGTCGAAATGAACGCCTACAATAAAAGCGTGGCTGGGATACAAATCATCGCTGAGGTCATCAGTTGTGGTTTTTTGATGTTTTTGGAAATATGCTGTCAGTATATTTGCCTATGGGGTCATATGACTTCTTTTCAGTACGCCGCATCGTTTCCCACCACCCTTTTAATGTTGCGTATAACTGATACTTTGTCTTATTTTCCTCTCCAGGTACATGTATACATGGTGGCTTTTTAATATTTGCCTCGTGTTCTTCCAACTTCTGTTCATCTTAACACATATATCCATTTATTGATACATCATCTCTTGGCAATTGTCGAAGATGGAGTATTGTTGGCGGAATCAAGCTGCGTTCAAGAGCCAACCGATATAATTCTCAATTACAGCATTTGTTTTATACAAGAACTCGACGATTAGTCTTTCTATGGGAACGGAAATTTAGAAACTATTGAATTGATGGTCGCTGCAGGGGAGGCCTCGTTTACGACAATGATCGACAATACTGTAGCGGTAATTTCCAGCCGCTAGGAATTGTCTTTCTCTCTCGCGGCAAGAAGTCCTTGTTTTGATCAATTATTTATTAGAGATCGACAATTCATCATGACTTTTGATGCCCGCTTCAGGAGAGTACATCCCTTCGCCACCTCCCGTCGCTTCCTCCGCTCCATTGAGAGCTCGCCGTTGCGAACTGGTGAAGATATTGCCGCCAGTTTAGGCATGGGGATCAGGGGTCGTAATGCTCCCGTATCGGAAATGATCGCTGTCAATAACAGGATTTCAATCAGTTGGAGTCATTTTATCACGGGCCGGTAAATTGAGCGCATGTGCAAACAGGTCTAAGGCAGGGGACCACATGGGTTTGTTGTTGCCGGTTGTAATAAGAATGCAGTCAGTATCTTTCTGTAGAAACTGGAGATAAATTTGTTACTGGTAGTATAACAGACATTGTGATGTATATTACGTTGTCTTGTTGTTTGAGATATTAAACATATAGATAGCATATATTCTAGATAGCATATGAAAATAGATATCTTGTTTTCGAACTATAAACTGGTTAAACTGTTTGGTTGATTCATATGAGCACCGTTTTGGTTAATTTCATTAGTTAAAACATTACTCACTGTACAGTATGTCCCTCCTCCCATTGTCAGAGTTTGTAACCTCCAAACTGTACAAATATACAAATGCCAGGCGCGCAGCCGCATTGCGTCTTTTCGGCTAAGCCAATGAGAGAGCGTCTTATATTTTCCGTCTGACTACGAGATCAGAACTGATTACCGCATGGAGACGGCTATTCTCCCATTGTCAGAGTCTGTAACCTCCAAACCGTCGGTAAACAACCTCTGACTCCACCCCTATAGAAATGCCTGGCGCGCAGCCGTCATTGCGAGTGTATATATGACAATAGGGGATATACAATCTGATGCCACGAGAATGAGTAGGCCTATGTCTAACTCGTTGATTATTTTTTAGTGTTCTGTAAATCTTATATTATACCCATGGAATCCGTTGTAAACCTCCATTCCTGACGATGACATGAATAAATATATGTCGAAAGCTCCTCGCTAATATTTTTGGAGTCACGCTCCCCCTTAAAAAGCCTTGAAGGTTTCGCATACCGGACGTGGATGATTCTGGAATTTTGTATGTAGTTGATTCTGTTGTGACATTTTGCATCGACATGCACCATGTCATCCCGCTTTGTTCAAAGTTATTAAGACATTATACTATGCAGTTGCATACAATTTTTGCATTTTGTCACAATTACGACAAAACGCGTTGACTCGACAAGCAGTGTTAAACCTCTGCAGTATGATGGAAAATGCTGAAAAGGTTTTCCTGAAGATAACTCATCTTTGTTTACGGGAACATAAAAATTATGAGAAATTATTAAATTTCAGTGTCAACTGTATGGTTAGAAATTGATGTCCTTTGTCAATATTTGTGTTTTCACTCGGTTGTATTTCAGGCTTGCACTCTCGTTATATAATAATTACACAATCCAGGACCTAATTACACTACACATGCCTCGTCATTATCTTGCAGGCATACGCTTTTCAGCATGGTCCAAAATACTCTGTAACAACAACAGCGATCGTTTCACTAACCCAGCGCTTTGCGAAGTTTGTGACAAAACGCCTTGAAACAATACGCATTTACCAAGATAGGACTATTTAGGAGAATTCAAAGAGAACAAAAAAGTAACTGACGAACTGAAAAAATAAACTACTGAATCCTCTAATCTTGTCTCGCTTTACAGCATTTTGAAGACAGTTAGAAGAAAATGACATTTAATCTGAGCGTGGGCCGTTTGTATCGAAATGCTACAGCATTTTCGCTTATTTACCATCCAAAACAGGACCTGATGGTACAAGAATCCCATATTATAAGTTAAAATAAACCTGGTGACACCGTTGTTTAAAAGTTGATAAGGTTCTATGCTACCTATTGAGGAAATATAGTATGCCATTATTTTACTATTCCTCTGGACTTCATTAAATCGCAAACATCAATATAGTATTCACTTCACATCACGATGACCAAGAAGCTGCGTTGCAAGCTTTGCTAATTTCTTTTGTCAAATGTTTGAATGGCGTCAGCGTTAACGATAATCTAGATAAGAGAGCAGACCCGGACGGGAGGGGTATTAATCCTGGATGAGCACTAATAATAGCCCAAGGCGTTACAGGTTTACACGAATGAGTAATTAACGCAATATTGGTAACTTCCAGCACGGACATGGCAGAAATAAAACAGTGCAATTATTACATGAAACAGGCATCGTTTATAGCATATTTTAGATAAAAACTGCAATGAATATGAAATTATTCGGGAAATTCAGCTCAATCGTGCAAAAGGGTCCATAGCCCGCGGGTAAATAACTCGGATGTGTTTTCTTCACACTCTTCAAAATTATTTAGTAATCGTCACAATATGAAAGCGACACAAAAGATCCATTCACATTTCAACCAGATCACAGAAGGACCAATGTATAAATGGAATTCTACTTGAATAATATTCCGTTATAACTTATAGGTCCGTGTAACCTTAATCCATTACAGTTTCAATTTTTCTCTCTTTGATCTCAAAATTGAAATTGACACTGTAGATCTGAAACATTTCATTGTTGGTGCTAGCTATATTTTCTTAACTGTCCATGGTGTGTTCCTGGTGATATAAGTGGGTGCAGAGTTCGTAGTTTGCTGGACAAGATTCCATAACTGTCTATCACCGTCTTAGGGAATGTTTAAGGTTAAGGTGTACATACAAAATCAATTTTCAAGATAGCACAAAATGGAAACCTAGTTTTCCGGTATTATTTCTTCTAATTTCCATTCAGTATAAAAATTCTGAAACAGAAATGCATTTTAACTATGTCTTAAGAACGTTGCAGGAGCGTTGTTATTCTTTTCAGGCATCGATTCTTCACATCAAGAATCGCACGGAGATTCTAGGAGGTCCCATTAGTATGTATTCTATATTGGCCAAGCTTGCGTCGATTGGCGACTTTAGAAACTCGTCACCCGCCACGCGCCGGAGAGGTCTCTGGCGACTGGCGACTTTCTGCTATCTTTTAACATTTAACAAACTCGCCACTCGCAACGCGACGGAAAACGTGGCCATTTTGCTCCTATCTGTTACCATTGCAAAACTCGCCAGTCGTCGGAGAAACACCTGCGCGCGGCGAGTGGCGAGTTTTGACTGCAAAGAAACTCGCCACGCGACGAGTGGCGACTTTTGCAATGTTGATAGATAGAAGCACCACACTAAACCACATTGCAACATCTAATTCAATGTTAAGGTGGCTCGCAATAAATGTTTTCGAGAGCGGGAGTGAGGGGAATCCAGATTTTTCCCCTTTTTCACTTACTGGTCATTTAGCGCAGACAAGCATGGCATGCATGAAGTCCCCACTTTAAAAACACCCAACAATGCGCTAGTTATATAGAGATTTGTATTTGGGAGACATCTATAGACCAACTTTGGCGCACAATGGATTTGTGGAAGTTTAATAACCATTATTAAACGGATAATTTAATCGGAATTTAATATCATCTCTTATAAATGTTCCTTCTTACCGAAATTCGGAATTATACGAATTAAAATTATGTTATTATTGGCGAAAATGTAATGGTTCTTGAAATATATCGTTCTTCATAAAGCTCACTATTTTCACTTAGTGTCCTCGAAATGACTATGTTTCGCTGAATATCCCCGAGAAGATCCGAAAGTAACGAGACCTCCACGGTCCGAAATTCGGTCACCTCCATTATTGGAGAGGTACAGAGAGGGCGCCCAGTAGACTGTGCCAGTCGGCATATTGATTTATTTCTTGTGATACTGTTGCCTGTGACGTTATTGCTGTAAAACATCTAAAAATGTGTCGTGACCAATGGGCTATAATTTGAAAATCAAATTATGAGAAAACGTCGGAGATAGCTAGAAGTTTGAGAAAAGTATAGAATCTTCCAACAAACACACGGCTCTGGTGCGCATTTCTGCTTTGCTAAGCCTTTTCAAAGAGCATATAATCCGCAAGACAGAAAGGTAGCATGTGTAGGGGACAATACTCGGTGCTCTCTTATTTACATTTTAAAGATAGAATAGCGTCGGATCGTCCTCGGGGTATTGAAGTGGAAATTAGACCAAGTCTTGTTTTATCCGTTTCTCGAGTTTCTCAAAGACACAATGGCTTGTCTAAGAGAACTGACAGCGTTTTATTTCACGGTTTCGGTAGAACAACGTGTTGGCACGCGATCAGCATGGCGCGATAATGACTTTTTAAGAGAGAATCAGTCCTCGAATAAATACGGGGCGACATGGAGTGCTTAAGAATCTCCTGCCTCGTCTGACGCTCGGTCACAAGGGGCATATCAACTAGCTAACCGAGGAGGCCTCCATCAAAAACCGATAATTGATTGATGACTGGGATTACCCTCCCCCGAGCCGATTTAGTTGCCCAAACAACAAAACTCATTGTAATACGATCAGAGTATATACTCCGTACTTCATTGATCTAAACCAAATTAATTGGGATGAATCGAGGCACTGCGCGGTTGCACGAATATCGGGGATGCGTTCGGAAACGAACTGGGACTGTCTATTAGGATTCCAAACGACTGATGAGCTTATACCCAAATGTGATTTTAGCCTCCCTCGATTGTACAAGGCAGTTTGCATATTCTGATAATGTTCGTCCCCGTCAGTTATTTGATCTGTCAGCTCGGCTGGTGTGGAATTCAGAGTTATGATTTGACTTATTCCCAACTCCTGGGAAATATAACGTGACATGTGCCTCCAAAGAAACTACTCTGATTTCTCTCGTGATCGTCTATACTTTCACATTAAAGACAACATATAGTTTGAAGGAACGGACTTGTGTTCCCCCAACGTACTATGATGTCTTGTTCAGAGCCAGTACAAAGCTTTGATTGTACAACAAACTAGCACAGGTTAGACGACACCATTGAAATGCTTGACTTATTATGTAGTAAATTGGGCCGGTACATCTCCGGAAAGATATGGCCTACCCTCTACACGGCGACAACAAATGACCTACCTTGCCTGAAAGCCTCATTTCCCCTATCAAAATCGGGGATAGACATACGAAGGGCAGCTCGATTTCAAACTAGACCTCCTGACAGACAACCGCAAAAAACTAAGGAAGCGTCTCCAAAAATCGTTCGTTTTTTTCATCAAAAAATTTGTGATTTTTTCTCGATATCGAGAATTTCAAAGGTGAGAGCGAATCGAGCATTTTTATCAGAAAATCCCAATGATTCTCGACGTCGGTCGTCTTTCACCTTTTTCCTCGGTTTTCATTCAAGAAAAATATCTCGAAAGAAAAACGATATCGCTAGTCAGTCGAGAAACCTTGGAGAATTGTTCCCAGTTGAGAATAACATTAAAACCGATTGAAAGTAGTGCAACTTTCGACTTCTCCTAGCCTGGTTCCCTGACTAACATGTTACATCGCTGACATATATCATTATAGACTAGGGAACCATTGGAAGTGGTCCTGGTTCAACGCAGAACTAATTAAACCATGCATGTTCTCGGCCTCACTGATAAATCCATGATAAACACTCAGAAGGGTATTTCTAAAGTAAAATATCCGTTAGTATAGCGGGAACCACAATATATCGATCATACTCCCTGTTTGGTTTAAAGCAGTCTCAGACCGGAGATGGGTCGTTTGGGAGGTCAGATGTTCAAGCGAACTGACCATCTCAGGCCTATAGCTAATTCATTAACCTTGCATGCTGAAAGAAAGCTGCTATGAAAATGAGACATTCAACGCTCAGTCTCCTTAAAAGTCGCGACGAACATGGTAGGTAGTATATCATTGTTAAATCGGCAGCGTACAGGACCATATACTTTAAATTATATAGCACTGTCACACACAGCGGCGTAAACAGCTGTTAGCCTGTAAATGACGTGATTGTATTCATCCGCCTCTCGATGGTTTCGTGATATTCTCTCGAAGCTTTAGAAGTTTCCCCGACATTCTCTCGATCAACAGAAAAACAATGGTTCTCGATAGGTCAAAAATGACGAATAGAAACGATGTCGAGAAAGTCGATCTAGAACTTTAAAAACCATTTGGATTTTTTTTTCTCTCTCTAGAAAACCATATAAAATTATCGATTGAAGGAAAAACGATTTATGGAGACGCTTCCTGAAATCAGCACATGGGGGTACCCGACAAAAAGCTGTCACAACGTTGCGTTCTCGAATGGTGCTTTCTAACTTTCGTTTATATCTTTCTTCGTCAAATATTCTAGAAGGTATACTTAATATTTATAACACCACTCAATCCTTCCAAGGACCCTGATTTCTTTCCGTATTATACAGAATAATGCAAACTCCCAGCAGGATTTAATAATCTTACCATAATATCTAGTCTATTCAGCACACTATGCCACTTATTTGTAACTCTGAACCAGAACATCATCTCACAAACGTACATTTTCCAGCCCAATCTTCTTTATCAAGCATAATCAATATAAAGATATGGTGAACTATTTTTGTATGATTAATCATGGGTTCATAACCCACACTTGTTTGCAATACATGCTTAGATTAGACTGCGAGGAATTGGACCCAACAGTGCTGGCAAATTCAGGTATGATCTGCAAAACACTCTGGGTCATCTCTTTGGGCGTTCTCTGTGCCGTTATCTGTTAGAACAGCATTTTCGCCTCCAAGATGGCTAACTTGTGGCAAAGATACATACGAAGGGGCAGACCGTGTGTATGGAAATTGACAATATGGTTTCGTGTAACGTCACATGCCGGACACCATTTTGGGAGACTAAGCTACGGAAGCCAGTTCGTGCCACTTCGAAGACAAAGTCATAATTACGACTTACAAAATCGTAAGTACGACTTAGGTATAAGTCGTAATAATGACTTAAAGTACTCGTAATTACGACATTGTTAAGTCGTAATTACGACTTTCTGTACGACTTGTATACACAGTCGTAATTAAGTCGTAAGTACGACTTTGGAAATCGTAATTATGAGTTTGTTGAGTTTGTTAAGTCGTAATTGCGACTTTATTAAGTTGTAATTACTACTTAGCTGAAGAAATATATTGACTTCGAAGTGACACGAAATTGGCTGATAACAGACGATTTTAAATCAATGGAATTGCATGAAATTAATTTCTCCTGACCAAAACGCATACCCAGTGCCTTTATATAGTATGTGATCGGTTTATGTAACCTCCGGATTTGAAGTTTATCAGACAGGAACTGGGTACTAAATCATATCGATGGATATAGTTCGTGTTTCCTTCCTGCCCTTATTGTTGACAGTGCCACACGTTATCACAGAGAGCTCCTTGTCCGTTCAGGAAGAAACAACACCGGATGGTAAATAGGAACATCGGTTTCGTTCAAAACATTTTATAAATAGAAACGACACATCATTGACCTCAATCCATTTGAATTCCGAAATGTGACATCAGTGAGATATGATTGGCTGTCAGATGGATCTGGCCACGCCTACCTCCTTATTAGGAGGAATGTATAACTTTCCTGAGAGAATAGGTCACCCTTGCTCGTATCTGATTGGTTGAATGATTTAGCTGGTCTGATCTATCAAGGCTACTTCGAAGTGTGAAGGAAGAGGGAGGGAGGGAATGTGGCTTAATGTCACACTCAAGTTTGTTTCACTCATATGATGACGGTCAGTTTGGTTGGTGGCGGAAGCCGGAGTACCCGGAGAGAACCACCGCCCTTCAGCAAGTACTGTGTGAAGGAAGAAATCGGATTGTACATGCACGAAGATGATTCTCTTGGGTGAATCGTTTATGTAAGCTTAATAAGGAACACGGTGTTTGCGATAAATCAATATTAAGTATTATCACCGAATCGCTTTGCAGGATAACATTCAGCTGTCTCTGTACACACGCCACACGCCAACGTTATTGGTATTTTGACAGTTGTCGAAATTTGAAGACCTTTTCATGCGGCGAAGGAGACAATTTATAAACCAAAGAGCTAAAGCATATTTGTTCATTCTCCGCGGGAGGACTTCTAATAGCGTATTTCAACGACGGCTATCATGTCATTTCATGAATATTTGATGCGTACAGAAACCGACGGGGCCTTCACATCAATTTACAGTTGATGAATGTACGTAATAACGGATCATAACGTCCTCAGCATGAATCAACATCGAGCGAGAAGTCCGCGTACATGTGTCGATAGTTCACAATTATGAGTTTCACCAGCTGATGAAATGAACACCGAGAGGAATCTTCACAGGAGACCAATTTACTCCTTGAATCAATGTCGATACTGCGTCGCTTATTAACGACCTTTTTTTGACAAATGTGACCGAATTTATCAATTTACGGCTATTGGCTTTACTATACACGGTGGTCGTACGAGACTAGGAGATAACGGATGGCAAAAGTCTTTCATAAATTCGGTGGCACTGATCAGTGAAAATGGTTGCGTGTATACCCGGCCTTAATTTCTTTGTTCTCGGACTGGTACATTTGTGCCTCTGGACAGCTTCCTTAGGGCGCTTTGAACATCCAATTATACCCGGAATCGATAGTAATCGATTGTATAAACAACCTATTTGTTATTATTTGTGTCAGCGACCAAAATAATAGGGATATAGCCGCATTTAAGGGGATGATATAGTGGCAATTATTTGAAAGTCGTGTAGGTAGTCTCTTATTGGGTGTATTCAGTTAGAATATAGTGAATTCATATATCTAAACATTCCTTGCCCATGGAGATAATCCCACTATAACATGTTTGACACAAAAATAATTGACAGTGAACACACCATTGAGGGTGTGGCGCTAGAATGCACAGCCAGGCCTGAAAAAGGACAAACGATATTAGTCGATTCAAATTCAGAGTGTGGATTTAATGATAAGTGTGAGGGTCCAGTTTCCAACATCAAGTGAAAAATCCCAATTTCAGTTCACTGGTATCGAAGTCTACATATCCCCCACAGTACAGTATACAGTATTACTTTGTCCTCGTTCACAAGATTACTTTGTCCTCGTACTACTTTGTCCCCGCATAGAGTATTAATTTTTCATCGTCTACAGTACAACTTTGTTATCGTCTAGAGTATTACTTTGTCCTCGTTTATTGTATTACTTAGTCCTTTTTGTCCTCGTCTACGGTATAACCTTGTCCTCATCCACATGTCCTCGTCCACACTTGCGTTGTTCTCGTCTAAGTATTACTTTGTCATCGTCTATATGTCCTCGTCTAGAGTACTTCTTTGTCCCCGTGTATAGTATTACATTGTTCTCATACACATGTCCTCGATTAAGCTATTACTTTGTCCTCGATCACAATATTACTTTGCCCTCGATTTATTCTGTCTCTGTCTAGAGTACTACCTTGTCCTGATCAACATATCCTCGTCTACAGTATTACCTCGTCCTCCACCACAGTATTACTTTGTCCATGTAACAATTTGTCCCCGTCTAGATTAGCAATTTGTCTTCATCTACTGTATTATTTTGTCATCGTCTACATATACCTGAAAACCATATTACTTTGGCCTCATCTACATGCCCTCTTCTACAGTATTACTTTGTCCAGAATACTAATTTATCCTCCTATAAGTCTCCGCGTCTAAATGTCCCTCTCTTGACTATTACTTTGTCCTTGTCCTCGTCCTCGTCTACAACATTACTCTACATATCCTCGTCTATATGTCGTCCACAGCATTACCCTTTCCTCTTCTACTCATCTAGAATATTATTTTGTCGTTATCTATATTTCCGTGTCTAGTTTTTGTTCCCGTCTACAGTATTACTTTGTTCTCGTCTACACTATTACTTTGTTCCCGTCTACAGTATCTTTGTTCTCGTCTACAGTATTAATTTTCTCCCGTCTACAGTATTACTTTGTTCTCGTCTACAGTATTACTTTGTTCTCGTCTAAAATATTACTTTGTTCTCGTCTACAGTATTACTTTGTGCTCGTTACAGTGAGTGAGTGAATATGATTTAACGTCGCTTTCAACACTAGTTCAGTCATATCACGACGTTTGGTTCCTATTCCTTTCCACATCCGGAAACCACACGGATAGGGTCCTATTTCTTTTAACACCCGGGAACCCCACGGGTGCCCCACTTAGTCGCCTCTCGCCTCTTACGACAAGCTCTCTGAGGGGTTGAGGCCTATTCTTACCATGACCTGGAGTGTGCACAACGACACCCCAGGTCAATCCCCGGGAGTATTACTTTATTCTCGTGTACAGTTTATCGTTGTCCTCGTCTACCGTCTTACTTTGTCCTCGTCTACAGTATGTTTCCATTTTATCCGAGTAATGAACATTAGGTTTAATTATATGCATCACTATTCACTGAAAGAGTGATACTCCCAAGTTAACTAGGCTATTAACTGTTCGCGTGCCAGCATCATTGAAAGGTTATAAAAAATACTCATTGAGCAGCGTTCTACCAGAATTTGACATTTTATTTTATCTTTTGATCAACTCATGTAAGTGCAATCGAATTAATATGGGCCGATTAATGGCACGCTTCAATGTCATATATCATACGTCCACCCAACCCAACATATTGCGACAAAAGATGATGCTGACCCACCGAAAATGCTACTAATCAACTTAACATTATGGAGTTTAATTAGAGACGTAATTAGTTCGTTTTTAGTAGCCGACATTTTGTAAATGAGAGTAGCTCCATGATTATCTGGAAGAGATCGCGTTAGGGGTTTTGAAAATGGATCGTTCGTTAAAGGTCAGACAACAGATTCATGTCTTGCACGCGACTAATATCTCTCGATCTGCCATATGTTTTGTATATGTCGTAATAGCATAAACAGATGTGCCTAATTTTGCGATCGTTTAAAATACACAAGAAAATGGAAAGTTACAGCTATTTCTATATAGCTTCTGTAAGTTTCGTTTCCAAACTATATCTTCATATGTATTTTCATATCACAAATCTTATTCATTAACTACCCCATTTCTTCTAATTTTTCGTAACAGCATTTTTAGACTTGGAAGCAGAAAAAAACCATCTTATGTAAACTGAGGCTAAATACTGTGGCATGGTTGTGTTATTTATCCCAAGAACTGAAAAGGTAGCTATAGTGACATTTGTAGATTGTTAGGAGAATTTCTCACCGCAGATTCCTGAAGTTAAGTTTTGCCGTCTGAATAACTAGAAGAAAGTATATCGCCTGATTACCCCAAAGAAAACTACAAGTCGTAGTTATCCTGTCTATCTGATATTGTAGTTGTTCATGAACGCACCATGGACGTATATGTTCCCAGATCTTATACAGATCTTTTGAAGTAAGATCATGCATTTTGCAGTTTCCATATAACTGGCCTGATAAATAAGCGATTTGAGGATACTGAATTAGATATGTACAGAAAAGTTATATTTTGAAATTTGAGCATAATTCAATTGGTCTTTATCAAAGAACCTGTAGTCCCCATCCCCTGCACTGAGAAATTGTAAGCGATAGTGACGCGGATATTTCTTCTTTTAAGCTTCATCCGATACCTTAATACTATTAAATATTTAAGTGGATTCGCGTGCCCAGGGATTCCTGTGTGGTCTTATTTCACACCTCTGACCGGCCCGAGTCGGCCTGATGATATTCCTGATGTTGCCGGTCACGTGGTAAATATCAGGGCGTCGCCAGCCCTCTGACCACAGGCCAGTCGAAACAGGTGTTTTGCGTTAGGGGCAATGTTGTGCAATGTCAAGTCACTCTAACGGACTTTTAAGGCCATTTAATGGTCCGTTATGTTGCCGATAAGCAATGCTTGTAGGCTCCAGTCTGGCACTTGTGGCCGACTTGTCGTCACAAACACATACACGTGGTACATATCACATAGAAACATCTTAATTACTCATAAATGCTCCTCTAAACGGTTCTTAGACAGCGCGTGCTTGGCCCGCCCGAGAGGCAGTCGTTTTCTGAAAATCAGGCGAAGCAGAATATCTTTCAGCTGTTGACTTATACCGTCTAAGTGGTCGTTGATCTTCTCTCTGATATATGTGGGGCCTCAGAGAGATATCCAATAAATGTATTATGTATAGATGACCTTTTAAAATCACATATGCGTTAGACTAGTACAAACGACAAGTCAGTGTTCGACAAATAATGTAGGCGACTATGGAAGACCAAATGTCTAAATAACCAGAAACACGCAGTTATCGAACCGAAAACCTAAGCTTTCTAACAATTATCATTCGATTCGAGAACTAAGTTAACGGTCACCTATAGGTTATCTACCAGGCAAGCCCAGGTTTTTCTTGTCTACCTCGAGTTTCGGTTTCTCAACATCGAAAATCACAGTTTCGAATTGTTTGGACAATTTGGCCTTCCATAGACGACACTACTTTCTCTTATTCGATGAGGAAGTGCCCGTTTACGATGACCAAGTCACTCTTATACTACCTACACAGCCAGAAAAAAGGTGATACTTATCACCCTAAAATGGTGATGATAGCATCACCAAAAAAATGTGATGAGTTATATGCCATCATCCTTTTTCACCATCACCTTAAAGGGTAATGGCTATCACCCTAAAAGGGTGATCAGGAATGAGTGCAAATTTTTAGGTTATCACCCTAAAGGGTGACGACCTAGGCCATCACCCTAAAAGGATGACGACATTGACCATCACCCTTTCTCATCACCTTTAAAGGGTGATGACCAGGCATCATCACCATGAAAAGGTGATGGGCCATCACCCTTTTTCGATCGCCGGAGAGCCTGACGTTTTTGTCAGTGTAGCGTGGATTGAATCCACAGCTATTACACTCTCAAATAGACGTATTTCGAAACCAAGACAAGAATAAATGATCGAATTTGAATGTTATGGATAGAATGCTGGCTGAAAGGGGACCATTTGCGTACACTGCGCCATCCATAAGATGGCTTGCGAATCATGTGTCGCCATTATTGCGGAGCGATATCCGATACTTTACCGTATACTGTTCGGTCTTCATCCGGCGGAGAATAGACTCGAGAAATCTGATAAATTACAGGCTGTTCATACTAGTTCTGAAACATATATTGTCTAAGCTTACAAACGATACAGATATGAATAACTTCCGTATCATCCAAGAGGTGTTGTAGATTTGTAGTTTTGAACAAGTAGGACAGCACATGACTCGAAAATGGCGGGTTACGTTGCGGTTACGTGGGCAGAGTTTAGCTGAATGGCTGACGACATCACGTGGTGTTGATTTCAGGGAACAACCTCAAAGAGTTGCCGAAAGTAGGCTGAAAATGGACACACACGATCTCAGGGTCAGTCTTAC
Source organism: Hanleya hanleyi (assembly GCA_036873755.1). NCBI lineage: Eukaryota > Metazoa > Mollusca > Polyplacophora > Lepidopleurida > Hanleyidae > Hanleya > Hanleya hanleyi. The sequence goes on along the minus strand of JAVTVY010014727.1, from coordinate 18,021 downwards.
CGCGTATAGATAACCCAGATGGTTACAGGTTGGAAGGGGACAGAATCTCTCGCCTCCACACATTAGAGAGCGATTGTGCTCTGGGATACAATACGCCAGCTTGATCCTGCGTGTCAGCCCAGTGAGTAGTTAAGACTCATAGCGTCTCCCTTCCCTCAACGCTATGCCGACGACGAATACATTTCCCTGTTGGTAACTCGAGCATCTCCATCGCGCACTTATTATTACCTTTGCGCCCTATTGGACCTTCATTAACTTGAGAAAATGGGCCGCGATGAATAAAAATACCACAACCGATGTTGTGATCATCATCCCCTGTATACACGGGGTCTATTATGACGGAAATGCCCATCTTCTTGACCCTCGATTTCAGGTCATTTTGAGGCTCATAGGGATAATTTTAACGTCTGTAATTAATATATGGCCGACGAAGTACCATTTAGCCTGCCAATTCGGTATTTGTATTCGTCGCGGCCCATTTTGTCAAGTTAATGAAGGTCCAATAGGGCGCAAAGGTAATAATAAGTGCGCGATGGAGATGTTCGAGTTACCAGCAGGGAAATATATTTGTCGTCGGCATAGCGTTGAGGGAAGGGAAACGCTATGAATCTTAGCTACCCAGTGAGCAGGTTGGTAGGCTATATGTAACGTTTGACAATACATACATATAGTGCAGTAGCACAATACGGTCTTCGACTATGAACACGTATAGTTTTTATGGACGACGGCTAGATACTGATGTGTAACGAGCTCTCCTGGTCCTATACTACATCATCCTCGCGCGCCAGTGTATCGCTCGATCTGTTAGGATCGATACACCGGCTTGGTTAGTTACCACCAGTTCTGGATATAAGTAGATTAAGGGGTTTCCTCTAAATCAAACCAATCAGTGAACGCGCTAAGCTAGCTGATTACGCCAATCCGCTGCGAGGTATGAGATGTGACAGGTTTGGATTTCCTCGCGGGCCAAACTGCTTTGATGTCGGGATGAAATCGACGCCAAAAGTCAAAGCATAAACCGCAGGCTTGGGATACCGACATGCTAATTCAAAACAAACGCGGGGGATGAAATGTTCGAGATTGTATAATAGAGGCATCGACTCAAGAACTCATTCGAATCACCAAAAATGTCCAGGTAAACCCTGTGCAAGGATTTAGGATGATACTACATACGATATCTTCAAACATGTATATGCTCCAATGGCTTTTCTTGGTCTATCGTATATATACTAATAACATAGGAAACCACAATGAGCGTGCTCCCTGCTCAATCCCTCACCTGCACCATGGATGTGTGTCTATACCCGATGAAAATTGTACAGCCCACAACCCAATACGTTCTACAGTCAATCTCGAACTTATTACGCCCAGCGGTTACGGACGCGGACATTCTCCATGGCAGAGGGCTAGCTACTGAATGTCGCCCTCTCTACCAGGCCTTTCCGTCCCTCTTTCTCTTCTACTATCCGTGAAAGGTGTTAGCTGATAATACTACTTTGTGCCTATAGCGATTCTCAAATGACTGTATATGGTCTACCATACAGATATACTCATATCACACGATTCAGGCGGGGTCAGTCCCAGCCCCCGCGGGACCACGGATTGTTTACCTGATAAAAACCGAATGGTGCATACGCCGAATGTAACTGCGCCACGTGGTGTTTTCGAATCTATTGTCACGGTCGCCATGATCGTGGTAAACAAACTCTCTGATTGGTCATTATACACGAGATGTTGCTTTGTTGACTGGCTGAAAAATATTTTCGCATTTTCCATTATCATGTGTCCCAAGGGTATAGAATGGAGATATTCCTGGTTTTAGCGAGATGATATATGTAGCATCTCGTTAGTCAACAGTGTTGTTGTGTATAATTTGCCAAAGACAAGCACGTCGAAAGGAATTTCGAAATGGGGAGCAATATCCCGAAACACGGCCGACCACTGATGGACAAAGCTAATTTCACCCAGTTTCCTCTCATCCCTTCCCGCACATTGATAGAGATATACCCAAGTTGTTGAAAATTTACACGCATGGATAAAATTATGCCTGGCACGTCGTTTACCCACTCACAAATTCGCCAATTAAATACAAAAATTGTGACGAATTTAAGACGCAATTATCGCGACTATCATAAGCAATTATTAAACAATATCGTTATAGTTTAACAAGTAATAATGGAATATGTTTGATTTATCCTATATTTGCCACGCGGGGTTTAATCCAGTTTATGGAAATAACTGATTACTTGCCTCTCTCCAAATTGAATTTTCGTTTATTCCCTTTGCCTGATATAAACAATATTGGTTTAGGGCCTTTCTGCGAAAAATAATTGTTTTCCATTCGGAAGATTGAAACGGGGTTTTTTTCTTTGTATATATACATATGGAGAATATGTATATTGACTGACTATCCCGAAGTAATATATTGTATCATTTTATAACTGTTGACAATCTTTGGCCTTTGCGCTGGCATATGATGGCGTTACTGTCATAAATGATGAATGTAAATAAAGGCGCACGTTATATACGCGGCCAAGACAACCACACACGGAACCCTGTTAATGATGAATGGTTTGAGCTATTAGTGATGATACACCAAAATGGCCCGCGAAATGAAACAAATTGTGCTATTTATCATCAGGACTTGGAATAGCCACAGGCTTGTCCTGCGTTAATAACATTTCCCTGTATTTATTATCCACGGGAATATTAGATGGGGGGATTTCTTTGATTGAACCCGTCGTATTATGCTATACAGGATAATGACGCAGATCCAAATGCAAACAGTGTATAGCCATCATATTCTGGGAATTGTGTGTACGTTTCTTGTGTTTCTTCTTGCAGAAGTTCCCAGAGAATAAAACCGTATGCTACAGGTATATGGCCGGTGTCTGAGATTAAGGACACGAGAGGCATTGTCATAACCGCACAGTGTCGCAAAAATGGCATATCGGACATGCAGTATCAGGGCGTAGATCAATATAGTTACATCTCAGTACCCATCAGTTACTGAACAGTACCATTTAGTCATATGCCTTCATACAATCGAATAAACTAACAAATACATTACAAGATGGAATTTCTGTCTCAAATTTTATAACTGTGGTTTCTATCCTGAAATTGATAACCAAAGCAACATACATATACCTATATCCATGTATGTTTCACAGTCTGTCCCAGGTGATAGAATCACTCCCCAATATACGAGGCCACATAAACTCGTCCATTGATCTTTGCCCGTTGTCAACTGAAACGCTGGGGGATCCTTTCAAAAAAACATGGAAAAGGGGAGAGAGGTTGTCAAATCAAGTTAAAACTAGTTTCAACCTGTCGTTCTAATGTTTGTTCATGATCAATTTAATTAGTGCTATGGAATATAGAAATACTGAATTCATAGGCGAGCTCAATGATTTTTGGGGGGATGGTAAGCCTTTGCTCTAAAATATAAACTTCCCACACTAACCGTGCGTCAAATAAACATTGAGTACGCCTGTGTACATTGAGTACGCCTGTGTACATTGAGTACGCCTGTGTACATTGAGTACGCCTGTGTACATTGAGTACGCCTGTGTACATTGAGTACGCCTGTGTACATTGAGTACGCCTGTGAAAACATTATTTCTTAATTGGTCAGAAGGATTACATCTAATTGTCGACTTCATTAGCAATCTCCATGGAAGACCTTTCTGAAGAGTTGACCGGGCATGCGCATTGAAATTATGGAGCAAACATTTTCAATAATCTGAGGTTGGTCGCAATCTACGGTGAAGTATCTTTCATCTGCCAAATACCAAATTCAAATAAACATTCAGAATTTGCTGTCTATCTTTTCATCGCCGAATATTAAAGGGATGTCTGATTATGTCTGTCGTCTTACAGAATTAATCAGTGACACCCGCTGAGTGGCTTTTTGAAATAAACTGCCGAAATTTTGCAGATCTCGTGCCGACGAGAACAGCTCATAAGCCTTAGATTTCTCAACACTCAAACAGTTTGTGTATCGTTAAATCATTCGATAATATTGAATTCAACCCGAACTTTCAACAGTTCCGTTTGACAAGCTGTCCGGGGGAAATAGGCTGCTGTATATTATAGAGGCTCTCAACTCAGATTTATGTTTCCAATTGGGTTATTAAAAGTACCAGACTGTGTAAATGTTATTTTGTGCTAAATAAACGGCCGTAATTACCTCTGCTGTGTATACGAGGTGCGGTTAATATGCCACGAGCTAAATTAAATGTCAGAACATGTACAATGCTTGATTCAGGGGAAAGCTAACGATAAAGCGTTTTCTTCAATATGTGTTAAGCTAAATTGTCGATCATTAATGGATCTACTGTTCAGGAACTGTGATGCCGAATTTCTTCAAAATTTGTTTGAATTTGAGTAAACTGTGAAAAAAACGTCTTTTGTGCGAACGGCTGTAAGCCTACAGGCGAACAATGCCGCTTGAAAACAATACTTGGTTAAATATGACAGAATTACCTCCCCTGATTATGGCGGTCATTTCTGAACTTGCCTGCCATGGTACGGCTTTGTCAGGTGAAACGTGCCTAGGTATATATACAAGCTTTATTCAGTGTAGGTTTTGTTACAAAAACAATAGCGGTGAAGCTAATATCACCGAGAGGTTTGATGATTAGAGTGATATGTCTTCAACCATATCTGGCCTGGGTGATTCGGGATGTAACGCAGCCTGGAAAGTGGGGGAGAGCTGATTGCGCCCCCCCCCCACCCTCCCATAAATATTTGTGTTATCCCTGAGACAGGGAGCTGAAACTTACTACACTATCTACCAGAAAATCTCAAAAGTTCCAGATGACCGCACTGAAGACGTCACAGTGTTTTTTTTAACTTTTTTTTCGATTTTTTTATTTATGCAATTTTCTGCACCTGCATAACAAATAAATTAGTAAATAATTATCTGATGTGAACTAGTGTTTGCGCACTTACTTCCGCAGAAATCAAAATTTTGAAAAAACAAACAAAACGAAAACATCACTATTCTGGTACATGTACTCTCACATGGCCGGCATTTTGAATTACCCATGATCCTCTACTCGGTGTGGGGGAGGGGTATGCTAATTAGGCTCAAAATGACCCCAATATGATAAGTTACCAACTGTCAGCTTTTCTTCATTTTGGAGCACGAGAGTAAAGCCGCTTAATTTCATTTCGAAGATACGACAAAACGTATCGGTGTGGCACTGATTCTTTCTACCCCCCACCTTCACACACGGCCACACGCCAACAGTGTAGATGGTAAATGTTGCATTGTTCCGCGTCAGACGATGGTTATCGATTGCTGTTTAATTTACCCTGGAAGCTATAGCTCTTAATGGGATCGTTTAAGCTGGTTTAATCATCGTTATCTTAAGATCCCGACTCACTCATGATTAAGAAAAATCACCAAGTCTGAATGCGATAGGACCTGATCTCCGGGACATTAAACCAAGAATGTTACGTCCGCCGGAGACGTTGTCGTAGACGAAAGTGACTTCCCCTGCATGGGCTGTTCCCAGTATGATGGGACTTGCGCCAGGGGGCGTTACCGTATGTGCATGTTCCTTCGATGTTTGATGTTCTAGACACAGGGGACTAGACAGTTCTTCATGCCATTCTGAGAGCACATGTCTGACAAGGTTGGTTGATTACATCATGTGATCCACACTTGGCGAGTAGTCATAGTTAATTAATTTAAGACCAAGCATGTACAAGTACCTATGAGTACCGATGCATATTCAATGACCAGGCAACAAAACGGCATATCGCGGCGAGGGATTCTTGCTTAACACTCGGTTATAAGATCGACTCGATGTTCAGTTCTGGGACCGGCTATGTTTTTACTTCATCCCTTCCAATTCATTCACAAGAATCTTGTATTCACGGCAACAATATAATTTAAAATACACTGCATCCTGCCTTATGTATACAGCCTTGCCTAAGTTGCGAATTAAACTGGCTAATTGCAGCTTTGACATAGACCAGATCAACAACAACACTTAAAATTTTGACAGGTAATACACTCGCTGTAATTACTCCATGTTGGTCATCAGTCGAACATCAGTGAACACCTGCAGAACATTTAGCAGACCAGCAAACGGTCCACGATCCTCCGTACGAGATCAGTAGTCGTCCAATTATAATGTTTAACGACCATGCACGCACAGGTGAAAAACAAAACCTCTATTGGTGAACTGATTAATATAGCGCACGTTCAAATTTCCGGAAATATTCATACACTAACAGAAACAAAGTGGATATATTACAAATGTTGGGCTATAATAATGCTTCAAAAGTCCGTAAATTCATCGTGAACCCTATTTGCAGTGAGGTTACCGGGACTGTATATTCTCTCGTTTCTATGATATCGGTGGAAAGAATTACAGGTTTAATTGAAAGTGGCAATATTATCTTTGTGTTGGTCGTTCAAAACTGGAACTTTCTTCAGTTGTTCAGGGCTATAAGTTAAGAGTGTTTCTCAAACTCTCGTCTGAAGTTGCTTTATCGCTTTACATTAGTTTACATTCATGGCGATTGCTTCACTCATTCTGCTAACGAGCGACCGGTCTGCTCAGCGTCAACACGTCTATAGTTTGTCAAACTCAATAGAAGAGGAAGCATCTCGTAGAAAGGTTCTCCTCGGTTACACCCGCCTTTCTGACGGATGTCATCAGGGCAATTCCTCAAAACGAGGGAATTAGTTTGAAACAAATCGGGATGGAGCGAGCTTTCCATTGCAAAATAAACTATGCTTCTGTTTGTTTTTATATCTGACGTTATGTGGTAAATATAATTAAGGAATACTATTTTATTTTTTGCATAATGTCTTATTGATTAGATTTCTCCATACAGATTATGCTCACATACTATTCCGCTTGAATTTTGTTCCTCATGTTATACGTTCCTTATAGTAGCCAAACAGTAATTCGTGGAAATAACATATATTATGTATATACTAATCAATTCCAGATCTTAAAATATTCAAATAATATATAATTATGCAAGTATAATTTTTACATGAGTTGTCATATAATTGTTACAAGCCGTGGTTGATTTGATGGATGTACTCGACGAATATTTGACTTGGACAAGAGGCAATTGGCACTATGGGCTGCTTCATGTTTCACTGAGTTGTTGGCTGTCAGTGACCTTGACTTTTTTACCTTCACCTTGGTACATGACACACAGCTTCCTATTGATGCATCCGCTCAAAAGCATGTGATTTTCAATACTTCACTGATTTTATGTCTACAGTGTCCTTGACCTTCGACCTCAATAGGTATCTTGCTTGCCACATACACCTCTATATCAACTCACAAAACAACAGATTTTGTAAGATTACGATTTTCAGATTTTTTCCCCCAGTGATCTTGCCCTTTAACCTATATACCTCAGTTTTGGTGCTCGACATCCGCCTAACCCCTTAGCTATCCTGAGGAAAGTTAAGAGGAATAGGTCAATTTGTTCAATAGTTTAGGGACTTTTTCGCGAAAAAAAGGAGAAGAACGATAATGAGAATTCCGCAGGGCTTCTCCAGCTAGCTGACGTAGCCAAAAGCACGTGGAACTGCGCATGTATCCTGAGATCCAAACGACGCTGAGTATATTTCACGGTCGAGCAATTGGCGTTCCGAACATTTTGAAACGATACGCGTAAACTTAATAGCCGAGGTAAATACCCTCTTTGAAAGACGGTAAATAATCTGAAGGTATCCTTATGTTGATAAAGTCTGTCATGTATATGTTTGTAAAGTGTATTCCGAAAAAATTATTCAAACTTTCACTCACAAAAAATGATTCGAAGAGAGTAAGGTATCAGGCCCAATCCCTCGTCCCTAAATATTTACGAAGAAAAAACACTTTTTACAAAAAGGATATTTAACGAATCTATAATCAACAATTATGATGCAAATGATACAAGGAATAGGCAGATATGCTAGAATGAAATGGCTTGACAGAGGACAATACTTGTTGAAGAATGTTAGGAGATACTTCATTCAGACAGGGACGAGATAGAGTGTTGTGTGATACTAAGATGTAAGAAGGGGATATTTACTTGTCTATACATCCATTCGTCTCGAGAACAGATCCAGCTATATGTACCTTGTTTAGGTGAATTCACCTTCGTACAACCCACGTCGAGAGGTATCGTCTCAATGATTCAGAATCCAATGCTTGGTTAATATGAGGTGAAGATAATGGGTACCAATTTGGCATGTGGATCCGAGATACATCCGAACGCATATACAGAGTGATCACCATTCCCGGACCATATACATGTACACATATTGAGTCAGCACAGAGCATTATGGGTAAACCCACAATGGTGGGTCATCTAAAATTGAGGCTTCAGACAATTTGGTCTAATTTGAAAATAATATTCGAAAATGATGCAAATTATGAACAGCTGGCCCCTCTGATAAGGAGAACATTACGTCTTTGAAAGCTGAGTAAAGAAAATATACAAATTGATAGTCTCCAGATTGTTAATAAGCATTTCCATACCTGTAAATCTGTGGATTCTTAAAGTCAACTATCTGTTCAAATCAGAGAATTTTGGACATATCCATGTAAACGCATCATGATAATACTACTTTACTGACTGGTGGGATCATTTGTGAATAATTTTCAGTCATTTGTGACATTGGTGCATGTGTTTTGTATCAGACTTCACAGTTGTCAACATTCAGAAGATTTCTTGAACCCACTATTATTATTCAAATGATCCCTAACGCTTTATAATGAGGATAATTCAAGCAGGTTTAATATAAGCCCAACATGATGATGGAGAAATGTATATGCTTCGAAAAAAGCCCCAAATTAGAGAATATTTGTCCAAAGCATCATCCAAAGCACGGCATTTTCAATTTTTTGATCAAGCTTGCTGGACGTCTATATGAATGAACAAAAGTAAACCTTGATTCTAGAATGAACCTAAAATGATGAGTAATGGTATGTTACCGTTAATTTCGAGGAACGACCAGGAAAGAATAAGGAACCTAGTATAATATATGACCTCTCGTGGTCGCAAAGTGAATGGTCCCACGATGGGCTGTGACGGTGGAAAGTTCATACTTCGCTGTTGAACCACATGTTATATGCTATATACCATCAAAAATCTCCACCCAAAATTTCTCAAATTTGGCGACACATATCGCATGCTGATAGAAAATACGAGCGTAGCCTGCAAGATGTATTACGTTACGCTCGCGTAGTTCTGGTCTAGATGCCGTATGAACCCATTCACTTTAAGATCCTCATGGTGTGGATATGAACAATCACAATCAATGCGTGACAGATTGAGAGGACTGATCAGCGATATGGATTTGATATTTTTGGAACGTCATGATGTCTTGCCGGTGTGGAGGCTAAGAATGTCCGGTGGCTACGAGTGTCCACCCCCTATCTTCTAACCCAGCTAGGACATTTTTCTCCACATTGGGGAAAAATGTCCGTCCTTGGTGGCAATAGAAAAAGATATGAAAAGGGACACTAATCATCAGGACATTCTTATCCATCACACTAGCATCATTCAAAACTTGACCGCTTCTCTCTTGCAGGAAACAAGCCTTATGTTTATGTATACTAATATTTGTTTTAATTTGGTGCTAATGCTGTTATATGAATTAGATCTTTGGATTATCAACGCGGAAATTCCTTACTGAACGACGGCTGAATATTGAATGACGGACTAGTCGCTTGTATTTCTGATCACTTATTCTTTCCAGTTAGATGTTGTACATGTAGCTACGGCTGTTCTTCGAAAATTGATCGTGACTAGATAAGAAGACAAAGTTTCATCGCCATTTATCAGATCCTCCCAAATTGTTGAAATATCAAATCTCTTTGACCCTTCAAAAGAAAGAGTCGCTGTGTAAAGTATTCCTTTGTAAGTAAATATTTATATCAAGTTTCGAACATTTCCTTTTCCATTGCTCTCCCAAAATTGACATCTATTAACACACGCTGTCGCCATCTTCCCGAATCGCACGAGGTCCCGGCGCCTGCGTGCTTTCCTCTCGGGCGGATCCTCATAAGTGAATTAACTTTTACCAGCTTATATGTTTTTATAATGACCCAAGTGGCTTTGATCAATTAAAACATGTCCCGACTGTTATGGCTATATCTGAAATTACAGACACAACACCTACAATGTGTTTTATTGTGCGTTTCTTTGAACGTTTCAAATGACAGATCTGCTTAACCTGATGCTGTTACATTAATTTCCCCCGATTTGTGAATCAAAGCACACAGGTTCCAGCACTCGACTCTTCTAACTCACGGACGTGCGGTTCGTCGAACGGACATTGATACAAGGGGCCCTCAGTAATCCAATTAGATCATGACTCTAATGTATATGGTTTGTTATTTTACGGTTGTTTGAAAGTAGTGATGAATGACTGTCAATCTTAATAAATTAATATCCTATCAATGCTCCCCAATCTTATATGTCGCTATGTAGGATCTTACTGATTTCAACTGAATTTGGTGTTCAGAGTCTTATGACATCCCGGCCGCATTTTAACTACTCTACTTGCGGTCGGGGAGGGGGAATAGGGTCATGGTCTCTGCTTTAACCCAAGGTTTACGCCAAGGACCAGTCCATAATTTTACCACGCATAATGGTGCCAACCTGGCGGGATGGGGCAACATCAGAAGATTCCCCGACAGCTTGGCGTGTGATTCGGCTGAGCCAACCAGAAAGCGCTTACCATTATGTTCCCTTCAAAGCACTATGAGGAGCTCTCGGGATTGGTTGACACTTGCGTTACTGCAAGCCGGTTAGATCCTGCAAGCAACATATCCAAATGGGGGAGCAGATAGAATTTAATTTTAATTAGATTGGAATGACTGTCAGACAGAACCGTAACTATATTCGACGCGATTGGTAATCTGAACTGCCAGAAAAATGGTTTTGGCCCAACACCTTTTTTGGTGTTGAGGGCTGATCAACACCCCTTTCAACACCATAAAGTGGTGTTGATAATTGGTGTTGACCAATGTGAACACTGAAAAGTAGTGTTGAGTCAAGTTCCGCCATTTATTTGTGTTGAGCTTTCTGGCTGTGTAGTTCAACCGAGGCAGAAGAATGTGTGCTTGCTGCAAGCGACATATTTAGGGACATCTTTGCAGTGTGTTTGTAGTCTGGCGATGGAGAATGGACATGGATTTGGCGCTGAGTCATTGGATACATATATCCCCACTTTCGAAAGACGATTTTAAACAATGTACAGCATGTTTCGTTAGAATTTCGCTTAGTAATCTAATCGGTAGTGTCACTTAGATTTCATTTTGATACCTAATTTTGTTTTATAGTCTTAGTATATGAGGAGAAAAAAACACAACCAGTTACTCACTGTGGCGCTGTTGATAGCACTTTTACCTCGGAATCAGAACTTTCGCATTTTCGAGTTCGAATCCCTTCATATCGAGCCATTCTACCATTTCCAACGGGAACATTTCTTCAACAGTAACTGCCGTTTTCTTGTGTGTTTTAGCATGTGGCGTTACATAGACATCAGAATAATATCATAAGGCTACAAGGACAATTATCAACTGAGTTTATGAAATATATTTTGAACAACGATGATATCAGATAACCAGACGTTACTGACACTTAACACACCAGCTTGTATATTTGGCAACAGTGATTAGAGTTAAAGATTAGTTATGTTCCCAATTATGTTGAAACTTTGAAGAGAGAGAGAGAGAGAGAGAGAGAGAGAGAGAGAGGTTAAACGCCGCATTCAGCAATATTTCAGCTACACATCGACGATCAAACTTCTTGTCTAAGTATGCCAGCAAAGCAACAATCGAAAAGTGATAAACACAACATATTAAAGACCTGTACATACATTAAAATTATACAACAAACCGGTTTCTCTCAAATAACCTAAAATCGTATCTTCTTTTACCCGACTAAAAAAATCTTCTAAAGTAGCTGCTCGATGAAAAGATTCTCTAACAATCTTAAAATCTATACAGTCGATCGGAATATGTGTCACTCTGAGATCTTCGTGGAATACACCTCGGGGCTAGTTGTTTTCTCAGTAAATGTTCGTGAGTTAATCGTGTATTATTACAAGCGTCTGGTCCGTCATTCATAACTCAGCCGTCGTCCATCAAAGAATATCCGCGTCTATCCAAAGACCTATTCCATATAACAGCATCAGCACCAAATTCAAAAAGACAATCATAAGATAAACATAGGCTAGTTTCTTGCAAGAGAAAAACGGTCAACAGGTTTTCAATGATGCCGGCAAGACATCATGAATTTCCAAAAATATCAAATCCGTATCGTTGATCAGTTTTCTTAATCCATATGATATTCGTTGTCAAGTCGTCATCTAGAGAATGATGTATCGCAGTTCCGCTTTGATTGTGCCTGTTCATATGAGCACCATGAGGATCTTGACGTACATGGGTTCATACGGCCCCTAGCCCCGGGTTAAGCGGAAACTTAGATCTAGAACGCTACGCTCGTATTTTGCTATCAGCATGCGATATGTATCGCCAAATTTGAGAAACTTAGAGTGAAGGCGCTTGGTGGTTTTGCCCTGTTCTATAAGTTTCTGCAGCCATGTTTTGTAACGTTGACTAAAATCGTCACATTTAACACATGGTCTAGCAAATGCTATTAGGCGAGATATGTATACGCCATAAGCAGGTCCCACTGGCATATTACTGTCCAGAAAGGGATAGTTTACGATTTCGAAATTGTAATCTTCTCTATTGTCATAAAGTCGACGAGAGAGAAGGCCCGCTTCATTTTTATAGAGATATAGGTCTAAATATGATGTGCGGGTAGGGCTATCTGTAGTTTCCTTCAAATCCAGAGAGGGTAGATATATATCCTTCACTGCGTCATTTATAGAGCGATTATCCACAGCGAGTAGATCGTCTATTTAACGCTTAGTGAATGAGAAGGAACGGGCTTTGAATTGATCGGTTTTTAAAAGCGCCAGCATGTAGTCATATTCATAAGAGAACAGATAACAGGGGCGCACAATTAGTACCCATTGGAATACCTATATGCTGTTGATATATTGTGTTGCCAAATTTCACATTTAATGAGAAATTCAAGCAACTCTATAAACAAAGAAACATCCCATGAATGATATCTCTTGTATGTAGTAGAGCTAAAGAAAGTTTTATGGCTTCTGACATTAATATATGTACGATCAGTTTTCTTGAAAACATATACTATTAATGAACTTAGACAATAAGGCCCTGATGAGGGATTGTAGTATAGAAAGTCGAGAAATCCCATGTGGATACATGTCTGTACGGTATGTGACCTTCAGCATCAAGTTCTGCCGAAAGACATTTTGAGTTTTTCAATATCCACATATATTCAATGCCAGAGTTTTTAGAAATAGTGGCACAATACCTTTCCCAAAATGCCTTTACCTCCTAAAGGGCCCTTGTCAACAGGGTTGCAAGAAGCTTGGTGGTGCAGCTTCTAGAACCAGCTATGAATCTAGCTTTGTATGATGATTTATGCATTTTGGGAGTCCAGTATACTTTTGGTATGTCGTTATGCTTGGTTGGAAGAAAAATATCTTTTTCCCTGAGAAACGTTTTGTGATTCTTAATAGATAATCCAGAGTAAATGCAGTTTGGGAGTAAGTAGATATATTTGATGCTAATATGTTTACACTCAATTATTTAACCAGCGCCTAGTAATAGTAATATTTACATCTGCATATATTATTTGGAGCTTTATCTGCTGGGACTATGACGAAATTACTCTGGAGATATGCTAGAACTTCTTGCGAATTGAGGTTTCTCAGTACTTGTTTTGCTTGCGGAAGGGTACTTCTGTCAATATGGCGGATTGTTTCATCGACCTTGCTCTTGGTGAGGTCCAGCCAATCAGCGAGTACTGTAGGTTCAACTTTTTCTCGCTTAGACCAATCAGTAATGTGTATCGCTTATGACCGATTCTACACCGCCTGGTCACGGCTTGATCGAAACGTGAAACTTTGAAGAAAGACGGTTGTCGCATTATGTTTAAATTCAATGTCGGATCTACAGCAGATCGACAATGATTCAAGCTGAAGGGGGTATTTGACAAACAGGTTGTTTGATAGTAGCGAGGAAGATGAATTGTCTTAGAGTTCTAGTTTAAAATTGAAGTGTACATCTGAATCCGTAAAACTTAAGAGATAAAATTGTTAACAAAAAATAACGCTATTGACGAAAGTTATGTCAATATTTTTTACCAAAAGTCAACTACGTTACCTAATAGTAACGAGTGAGTGAGTGAGTGAGTGAATAGAATTTAACGTCGCTTTCAACAATATTTCAACTATATCGCGACGACCAAATAGTAACGTTATCAAATAGTAACATTATTGATAGTCATCATGCAAGGTCAACATGTTATTTAATAATTTTGATGTATATTAAACATTGGGTCTGCCAGTAGGGCGATGTCTATCCATGTGGCGGCCAGACGTAAAAGCGAAACTTCACGCGGGTTTGCATTGCCCAAAATGCTTAAAGTGGAATCGTTAGTTGCTTATTACAGAATTAGCAACTCGTCGACAGGCTCAGTGCACCGGTTCGGTGCTTGGTGTACTACGTACTACTAGCCATCCCTCATGTTAGAACACACAAGAGAAGCCTCCTTGATATACCAGTGAAAAGTATATCCCATCCTTGTAAAAACTCACTCGAATGGATGGGGTTGACTAAACGTAGTTCTCCCTAACACCGATTGACACTTGACTTCATGTACATTCCTCCCTTACACATGTATTTTGCTGGAGAAATTATATGATTCTGATAGCTGAAATAAACCTGATTGTGATAGTTATGAAACATACCTAACTCTACGTCGTCATCCCGCTTTGACACCCGACTTGACGTACATTCATCCCTAACACCGCTTTGAAACTTTACTTCAAATACATTTCTCCTTAACACCGCTTTGACACTCGACTCCACGTGCATTCCTAACTAACACCGCTTTGAAACTCGGCTTCACGTACATTCCTCCCTAACACGGCTTCAACACTGGACTTCATGTACATTTCTCCCTAACACCGATTTGACACTCGACCTGATTTACATTCCTCCCCAACACCTCTTTGACACTCGACTTCACTTACATTTCTCCCTAACCCCGATTATTCCTCGATAACACCACTTTGACACTCCGCTTCACTTACATATCTCGCTAACACCGTTTTGACTCTGGACTTCTCTTACATTCCTCCCTAACACCGATTTGACACTCGACTTCATGTACATTCCTCCCTAACCCCGATTTGATACACAATAACGGTACACTTTGGTGGAGAAATATGATTTTTATGCTGCAATGAACGTGAACGGAAGAGTTATGAAACATACCTAACCCTAAGTATTGGACCGCTTTAATTGACAGTCGACTTCACACACATTCCTCCATAACAGCGCTTTGACACTCAACGTCACGTACATTCCCCCCTAACACCGCTTTGACGCTCGACTAAACATACATTCCTCCCTGACACCGCTTTGACACTCGACTTCACGTACATTCCTCAATAACACTGCTGTGACACTCGATTTCACCTACATTCCTCCCTAACACCGCTTTGACACTCGACTTCACGTACATTTCTCCCTAACACACACACTTTGCTGGAGAAATTATATGATTTTGATAGCTGAAATAAACCTGATTGCTATAGTTATGAAACATACCTAACTCTAAGTCGTCATTCCGCTTTGACACGTTCATTCCTCCGTAACACCACTTTGACGCTCGACTAAACATACATTCCTCCCTAACGCCGCTTTAAAATTCGTCTTCATGTACATTTCCCCAACACATACACTTTTCTGGATTAATTATATGATTTTGATAGCTGAAATAAACCGGATTTTGATGGTTATGAAACATACCTAACCCTAAGTCATCATCCCCTTTTGGCACGCAACTTCGCGTACTTTCCTCGCTAACACCGCGTTGACACTCGACTTTACGTACTTTCCACCTAACCCCGATTTGACACACAACTACATGTACTTTTTGATGGAAAACTGTGGGGGTTTTTTTGTAACTGAAACGAACCTGAACATGATAGTTACGAAACATGCCTAAGTGCCAACCCCGCTTTAATCGACACTGGACACATATCTTCCCCCCTAACACCGCTTTGACGCTCGTCTTCATGTACATTCATACCTAATACATACACTGGAGAAATTATATGATTTTGACAGTTGCAAACACGTGTGTGTCTTTCATTTCGAACTGGAACAGTATTTTGCAACAATGTAACGAGCGCTCAACAATGGTGCATGTTGCTGACGAACTCTCTTGTCGTTACAATGTTGCACAACCAGACAAATCGTTTTCTTCAAGAAAACTGTTTTACACTCATCGTTTCTTATACAGAAACTTCATCTCGAAAAGGGTATCCAAAACGAAATTGATCAAACATCTCTTCTAGAAGACCCATATGCGGCCAACCGAGGACGTCCTCGTTTGACGGTGTTTCTTCGTTTGGATAGCGCTCTTTCATATTGAAGTCTGCGATTGACAGTATGGAAACACACACATCCGTCTTTCAGCTGCCAAGTGGTTACTTGTGACTGAACATCCACAACTGGGGACTTTTCATTAGTTAATTTTTGTGATATTCACCTTCCAATGGGTATGAGTGTTAGCTGTTTGAAAAACTAATAATCACGACATGTGATTTTGTACAATAGAATTGTTTACCTGACACACGAACATACTCACAACTGAGGACTCCACACACACGTCGTACACACAAAATGCTTTGAAATTACCAACTGGGGACTTTGCAATTTCGGGCCTTTTTGCGGGTCAGATAACCCTATGAAGCCATATTGAATAAAACCTGAAGGACTTGGGTTCAGGTCCTCACTTGTCAAACAGGTACTCAGTTGTCGGGAACATCATGGTACTCATATGAACAGTCACAATCAAAGCGTGACTGAGATACATCATTCTTTAGATGACGACTTTACAACGAATATTATGGATTAAGAATACTGATCAGCGATACGGATTTGATATTTTTGGAACATCATGATGTCTTGCCGGCATCATTGAAAACTGTTGACCGCTTCTCTCTTGCAGGAAACAAGCCTACGTTTTTGTATACTATGATTGTCTTTTTGAATTTGGTGCTAATACTGTTATATGGAAAATGGAATAGGTATTTGGATTATGGACGCTGATATTCTCTAATGGACGACGGCTGGATTATGAATGACGGACTAGACGCTTGTAATTCGTAGATATGTTAATGTCGAAAGCCATAAAGCTTTCTTTAGCTCTACTACATACAAGAGATATCATTCATAGGATGTTTCTTTGTTTATAGAGTTGCTTTAATTTCTCATTAAAAATATCTATGTGAAATTTGGCAACACAATATATCAACAGCATATAGGTATTCCAATGGGTACTAATTGTGCACCCCTATTGGTTGACCTATATTTGTTCTCTTATGAATATGACTATATGCAGGCGCTTCCAAAAACCGATCCATTCAAAGCCCGTTCCTTCTCATTCACCAAACGCTATATAGACGATCTTCTCGCTGTGGATAATCGCTATATACATGACGCAGTGAAGGATATATATTCACTTTCACTGGATTTGAAGGAAACTACAGATAACCCTACAGGCACATCATATTTAGACCTATATCTCTATAAAAATGAAGCGGGCCTTCTCTCTCGTCGACTGTATGGCAAAAGAGATGATTACAATTTCGACATCGTAAACTATCCCTTTCTGGACAGTAATATTCCAGTGGGACCTGCATATGGCGTATACGTATCACGCCTAGTAGCATTTGCTAGATCCTGTGTTAAATGTGACGATTTTAATCAACGTCACAAAACATTGTTGCAGAAACTTATAAAACAGGGCTATTCCACCAAGCGCCTCCACTCAATGTTTCTCAAATTTGGCGATACATATCGCATGCTGATGGCAAAATACGAACGTAGCGTGCAAGATCTATGGCGCTACGTTTCGTAACTT
>JAVTVY010014726.1:0-68167 GCA_036873755.1 Hanleya hanleyi | reverse complement strand
GATGGGTCAGTAATGGAGATCATAATCATGGTACATTTATGATTATCAACTAATTTATTCCTCCGCGATAACTATAACGATATATGAAACCCTGCTCCTCTGTACCCATACTTCTAGTAGGCGGTCAATGTACAGACTTTAACCCATTTCCGAGTCTCTATGTCATCTGGCCTGCTACTGGTCACAGTACCAATGATCAAACTGCAATGTTGTAATATAGGGTCCAATGCAGGCTCTATAATATTGCATGAAAATTTTTCTCAGTCGATGAGTAAATATAAGGATAAATAGCCATCAGCAGCGTCGATTTCCTATTTCCGGGTCGGACTTCCAGTTTCAATTTGGTGAGATTTACCGTGGTTTATTTCTAAAAATCAATTTGCCTGATTCTAAATATATATAAGGAGAACCACATTATCCAAACATAATTCGACAATACAGGATATACATTTTCTACAACGGAAATCCCACAAAATGGAGCATCCTGTCGTGGACTCCCCTTTTTTCCGAAAACTAAGGGAAGTAACTGCATCCAAGCTGAATCCTTTATCATGGAGTCTACATGTCATTCGGAAATAGGAGGCGGACATAGACTAATTGCGCGTAGGATGAAAATAATTCCAGTATGGTATCGACTTGTTTTTCACGTGGTAGGTTGTTTCTTATGTATACTCAATTTTTGTACTTGACATAAACAATTTCCTCTCGATTTTCTTGGATCAGGTTGACAAACCTAATCCGCACATACATGTAGCAACGGAACATAAATCTTACCAGCTCGATATCGTCGAATGACTTTGGTGCATACTTGTGACACACCGGAGTAAAGCATCAAATCTGGCACAGTTACTCTACGCATTATATATATACAGTTTCTTGGAAGGTACCAGACCTTGGTGACCTCCCTCCCCAAAAAACAAGATGGTCACCAAATGATGACACATTTGCTTGTACTTAGGCTGAAATTTTGCTTGCATTTCTCAATACATTGTTTTAGGAGGCAAAGAATATATAAAAGAATTCCTCAACTAGGCTACAATAATAAATTACGACGCAATTCAAGGTCGGCGACAATATGGCCGCCATATACACAAATACTCTTATCTTCTCTTTTATTGGATTGAAATGTTACTTTGAATGTTTTCATATATGTCTAAGATAGCAGGGAATCCATAGACAGATACTTCAAATAAAACTGGTCAGAGAACTTCTTTTGGGACATCTGGAAGGTCCAGCATCTCTGGAGGGAGAGAGAGAGAGAGGCCGAGAGAGAATTAATGTTTAACGTCGCGTTCAGCAATTCTTCAGCTACATGTATATAGCGACAATCAAACAAAATTCTAAGTATTTCAACAAAAACAAGCCAACAACCCAGCAATCCAGAAGTAATCAAATACAACTCACCAAAAACATGTACATACATTAAAACTTATGCAATAAAACCAATTTCTTAATAAACCTTTCCTTCTTTTGGTAGAACTTGACTCAAAAAGATCGTGTCTCAACATCTCTGCTTTCCTGCCTTCAGGGATTTCTCATTCATACATATATGTACATCAGAAGAGATGTTTGATGTCAATATCTGAAATTCTTGACAGCAAAAACGTATATTCCAACACTTAGTGAACATTCTAGACCAAATACAATTAAAGAGATGGGCATTAAAATGTTTAACGTGTATATTGGACGACATCATTGATCTTTTTTTTCGAAAAGTAGATCACTCAGATCGGGCGCCTTCGTCTGAAATATTTGTGTATGATGTGTTACAAGCGTCTAGTCCGTCATTCATAATCCAGCCGTCGTCCATTAGAGAATATCCGCATCCATAATCCAAAGACCTATTCCATTTTCCATATAACAGTATTAGCACCAAATTCAAAAAGACAATCATAGTATACATAAACATAGGCTTGTTTCCTGCTGTGTCCGGTGTTTTAATCCAGTATTTTCCGATCTCAAGACTTATTTTGAGTTATTTTTCAAAAGATGTTCCCATTATGCAAGCTTGATTTTATGAGTTACGTTTGTGAAGCAATTCTGTCGCATATATTCCAAGTATTTAACTTATAATTGAGCAACAAATTAGCACGTCGTTGATCAGCCGCATTTCCTAATTTATCTTAACAACGTTACCCTAGCCAATGTTGCCCAGGCTATCTCCCTCATCCACTCCCTAAATATTTTTCTTGCCACCTTCATTAGTGATCTGAAACTGTTCCGCCGTATATCTTGCGTCACGCTTTACCAGAAAAAAGTCTAATGATTGCCGCTTTGACACTGTGACGTCATGTTCTAGAAATGAAATGTATGGTCGATATTTTTGGTCCGATTGTCTGATTTTTTTTTATTTTGCCAATTTCTTCGAAAATAATACGTCATCAGTTAGGAGATAATTAATTGGAGCGAAATAAAGTAATTTTGGGCACATTTATACATAAAAAAACATAAATTTTGAAGAAAAACAGACGAAAATTCACCATCTTCAATATTCCACAATTATATGATTGTAGATTTCATCAACAGATTGATAGTGTTTTGTTGGTTGTCTAGTCACGTTGGAATCAAAGGTAATACTGAGTCTGATAGAATGGCTAAGGCAGCCCTAGATAATGAGGCTGATCCGGTTGGAATCCCACGAAGTGATTTCAGACACTCCATCTGTTCTGATGTGAGAAAGCTGTTTCAATCTTTATGGGATGCTATGAATAATATAACTTCATGAGTTCAACAAAATTGTAGGCTATGCTCATCTGAACAGCCAGAAACGTTTCGATCAACCCATGATCAGGCGATGTAGAATCGGCCATACACGATTAACTCACGAACATTTACTTAAAAAAGAGCCAGTCCGAAGGTGTATTCCATGCCACGAAGATCTCACAGCGAAACATATTCTTACCGATTGTATAGATTTTAAGATTGTAAGAGATTGTTTTTATCGAGCGACTACTTTCATTAGAAGATTTTTTTGGTTGGGTGAAGGAGGACTGTGTCTTAGGTTTTAATGTGTGTGTGTTTTTATGTGTTGGGTGACTAAGTTATTAACTTGAATAGTTAGAATTTTGTTTGATCGTCGCTATGTAGCTGAAATATTGCTGAACATGACGTTGAACCTCAATTCTCTCTGTCTCTCTCTCGTTTTCAGTCACACTCGTGGTCACCATTTGAATTTACCCATGATCCTTTACTCGGTGAGGTATTCAAATAGGCTCAAAGCAATCGTAATATGAAAGGCTATGGATACACAATGTCAGCTCGTTATATTTCGTCGTTTCTGAGACGAGGAAAAGTTCGATATGGTGTATAGGAATAATCCCGACACCCCCCACCGACCTGTTAGAGATATGAGACTATAGCGAGTAACATGAGAAGTGGTGCACCTTTACTTGGTCTCAGACGTATGGGGTATAGATATGTTGGAGGAGTAAATAGGAGGAGGAATATACTTCTCGCTAATGACTTAAACATAATCCGAACAAGACTTCACAACGAATATTATGGATTAAGAATACTGATCAGCGATACGGATTTTTTGGAATATCATGATGTCTTGCCGGCATCATTGAAAACTGTTGACCGCTTCTCTCTTGCAGGAAACAAGCCTACATGTATGTTTATGTATACTATGAGTGTCTTTTTAAATTTGGTGATAATACTGTTATATGGAATATGGAATACATGTAGGTCTTTGGATTATGGACGCGGATATTCTTTAATGGACGACGGTTGAACTATGAATGACGGACCAGACGCTTGTAACTCATTATATATATTACATCATTCCGACAGATAAACGTGCTCGACCAGTATTGTTTTCGCTGAAAAAACCGCAAACTCGAATTTAGACTGCATGCTAGAAGTACAAAAACCCGTATAAATAACCCGTGTAAATAACCCGTGTCAAATGCGGGATGATTTGGCCTACTAATACGTTTCTTCTCTGATTTCTTTTGTAAGACGATCGATCTAATTTCAAGGAGACGCGTCAGATAAGACATTCTTCTATGTGCAGTTGAACTTCATCACATTACACTGGTTAACAATAGTTAACACTCGAACGATGTAAACATGGGCAATAAAGAATACATGCCACATTTTGGGCCACCCGGATCGAAAAAAATAGTATGGAGACGAAAAAAACAATTCCATATGATGTTGCTTGAGACAGAGGTGAGTCAGTGCCGCACCTATCGTAATGTACAGTTCCACTCCTGGTAATACCTTCCGGTATAGTGGACAGTCGAGGAAATGACATATATACATGCTGTAACATCCTTCTTCCTCATTTGCTTCCCTTTGCATGTTTCATCTATATGTCGCAAATATAAACAAAAAAATGGATAATCGGTCGATCAGTGGTTAAACGACACCTGTGACGTCATAGTATTGTCCCAACTGCAGATAACTTTTCAAGAATCGTCTCCCAGCCACTACATATTATTTTCACACATGCATAGTCCCTTTAGTCAATTAGTACACACAGGCTGTGAACTTTTTAATATAGTGCACAATAGGGAAGAGGTGTGTGCTGTTTTAAACCTGCAACAAATCTGGAAAAGCAAACCACAAATCAAAGTGAAACAAGGCACTTCCTGGTAAATCCACATCCGAAATCATAACGGAAAGAAACGCTTCCACACCGTAAATTATTGCTTGTTGTCCATGCTAGGAATGTCCGTGATCGATTAGGTTAGTTCGGTTAAAGTTAGTCAAACATATCAACAAACAAAAGACAATCACAGTGCAGACGCTCTCATCAAATGAAGATGTGACCGACTCTGCTGTCAAGTCTTAAGATCCCCTCGAAAAGTTGACCGAGTATTGACCTGCTCAAATTGTTTACGGCGGATCCATCATATCAATACAACTCGTACAGGCAGTCATGACGGTACAGACAAAACATTAACACGATTATTAATTTGGTCACGTAAATTGGAACGAAGCTAACCAGGCCATGTTTCGACCACGCACAACAGCTAAATACTAGTTCATTTTATAAATACAAAGTCATACAACAAAATGATAAAACTGATATTATAAATATCAACATAGCGAAGCGATAGTTTTGAACAAAGGGACACAGGTGTACAACAAATAAATACCAGTTCTTCTTACACCGAGACCACCGATTTTTTTAGTGCTGAATTTCTTGACAAAATCTATGTCTTCTTACATGAAGTATGTCAACATACCACGGATGCACCTTCACTGTACAATAATGGCAATACCACTCACCTATTACGTTACGGAACACACCGGTTATGGAAGTGTAGATTCTTGAAAGATAATCTATACCCCCAACAAAAAAGAAACAAATTGTGTCGTTTTAGTACGCGAAAGTCTTCGCAACTGTCGATTCGTGAAAAAAAATCGATTCGTTTCATGAATCGACAGTTACTCATACTTTCTCTGCTACTGAAACACACCTTTACATAAGATTACTTCACTATAATACAGTCGCTGGAATTTTCTGGTAGCGATAGCTCGATAATGCTCAAAATGTTGAAACTGTTCTGCGTTTAACACAGCGATGATAGAAATCTTCATACGGGGAATTGGGGTTGAAGAGGTGGTGAGCGCAAGTAACCTTTGCCATTAGTTTGTCCATGGCGTTGGTAAATAATGGCAAAAGGTACACCTTGGTTAGACGAGTTCGTTGAGTTTTCAGGAAAGGGTCGATGAATCGAGGAATTTGTTGCATCAGAACTACCCTGGAGATAACAGTTGTTCTTGTCTGTAACAACTGAAAGTTAGAGCCTTAATTATAGATAAACGAGGCACGCAAGGCAGTTCATTTATCGAATGTGGAGTCTCACACCAAGTGTGTTATTTCAGTGAGATATTTAATGTCTCATTTTAACCAGGAATGGCCAACCGAGAGAAAACTTGACAAAGTGTAAATGCGTTTCGGAAGATATTTCTACATTGTGGAAAACGAAGGGTATAGTGTGGTGCTAATCTGCGGGAAAAGAGAAGTGAGTGAGTGAGTGAGTGTGTTGGGGTTTAACGTCGCATTCAGCACCATTTCGGCCATATATAGTGGCAATATAATTAAATACGATATGATTAGCTGGACATGTGTGACTATCCATGTGCAGCCGTCATGTAGACGAAATTAATCTTCCCCTCGTAGCAACAGACATGGTACAGAACCCATGCTGCTCACCCACTTAAGGATGAGCGAATAGAGGAAATATTATCTTTTCAGAATATTGGGATTATACAGTCTACATGATCAGCGGGATCAGAGACGGGATGGGAAAACGGGTTGTACGGCGTGTTCACACGACCCGTGTCCATTGCGGTGCGACGGTGGGCTTTAGTACATCTATCAACTCACTAAATTCACGCATGTAACTATTTCTTTTTGATTTTAGACAGGCGCAGTAGTTGTGTACTGTACAGATGGGTGGTTGCTGTCAACTGCTTTTTCGCTATGTTCTTCTCCCACCTGCTTAGACTGGACTTCAGCTTCGCTATTGTGTGCATGGTGAAGTCAACCAATGGCAACGTTTCTTTGTTAAACAGTACGGCCAGTCAGAACACGTCTTACAGCAGAGTTCAAGCACGTGACAGTTGTAAACTGCTGACATCCGGATCAAGACTCACAGGACAGGTAACTGTATATCAAGTTAACAAATAACTAAGATTCTAAACTATGATTATCTTTGCCGATAAAGAAATCCAGCGGATAGTTATTATGAAATGGTCACGGTATAAGATGGTGTTTTTATTACAAAACAAAATAGCAAGATGGAAAGTAAGATTCTTAAAATCACCACCATATATTTCACGAGGTCGCATTGGTTTGACTTGGGACACTCCATGATGAAACGATGGACCCTGGTTATACAGACGATACGGTGCAACTCTTTCCCCCATACCACTGTATCAGTGAGGCATAGCATTTGGTAATAAATATTCGTGCACCCTTGAATTCGTCGCTGTACCATCCAAACCTCAGCAATTTCATCGTCTTTCCCCATTTCCTGCAATCGCGTATCCAACATGCCCCATCCAAACATTTCGTCTAATATAATATAACAGTTTTCTCTCTGTTATTTTTCCTGTATTCTATGTGTGTTTTCCTGCTGCGCTCAGTGTTGCAAGGTATCGGGTCACTCAAGATTAAGTACTCGCCTATCGGCTATGCTATCCACAGGAGGAATCAATACTTCAAACTCAGGAGATGTACTTCACTAGTATTCCAAGTTATTTATACAGGTGGTTATAAAGACGGTGAGAGAGTAACGTATGCTACTATCTTGAGTTCCGAAACTAAATCTATCGACTTCCAGGTAAACGTTCGTTTTTCACTGCCAAAGCTCTGTAGTTAGCTTTAGAAGGAATTGGGTCTACTATACGAAGAAGATATGTCTCATTTTCAGATTCACTGTTATGACTTCAAGCGACTAAGAGTACATCTTCAACTCATCCCATCATCTTGAACATTCTACAATTATATGGCCGTAGATTTCATCAACAAATTGATGTTGTGTTTTGTTGGTTGCCTAGCCACGTTGGCATCATAGGGAATACTGGATCTGATGTAATGCATAAGATAGCCCTAGATAATGAGGCGGATCCTGTTGGCATCCAATTTAACGATTTCAGAACCTATATCTGTGCATATGTGACAAAGCGGTTTCAATCTTTATGGTATGCTGTGGATAATAACAAACTTCTTGAGCTCCAAAAAACGGTTGGATATATTCATCCAGAAACGTTTCGATCAAGCCATGATCAGGCGATTTAGAATCGGCCACACCCGATGAACCCAGGCAAAAACCCAGGAAAAAAGAACCAGCCCCAAGGTGTATTCCATGCCACGAAGATCTTACAGTGAAACACATTCTGATCGACAGTATAGATTTTAAGATTGTAGAAGATTTATTTTATCAACCAGCTAGTTTAGAAGATCGTTTTGGTCGGGTAAAAGAAGGCTGTATTTTAGGTTGTTTTAAAAGATAACCAGCTGTCTGATAAGAACTGGTCTGGCAAACTATGGGCAAACGGAAATGTTGTACGGCTCAATTCGTGTTTCGAGCTGAAAGCAACAACATACTAAAACTCCGTTTACAGAGCAAACTAAAACATTAAGAAAAATAATTTGAAAGCATCGGATTGTATCACCAGTGATATGTCGGTTAAGAAAATGTCCGAATGCACTTCTTCTAAGTGATTTGGGAAACTTATTTGCGAACTTGTTCAGATGAAAAGTTTTTTCGTATGATTAAATATGGCAGCAGGCCGGGTTGATGTTACAGCATACGAAGTATCCGCGGCGAGCATGATATTTTTTGGGCGTAGGCCGAAAGCCCGTGCACCAAAATGGTCGTCCCGTTCGCACCCCGAGCTGACTAATGTCTGACTATACCCCATGAAATAGTAGGGTGTGCAGGTCATCTCAGTGCTGGCGGGCGAAAATCCGTGTGGGCATAAAGTAGCTACAGCGATTTTGCCGTGAACGGCGGCGATACTAATTTTGTGAAAATATATGGAGGTAGGGGAGAATGTGGTTATTTGTGCTTAACTGATTAAATCAAAACGAGAGATGTTATATATATATCAAAATAAAGCCCAAACTTTAGACGCCACATTGACGTTATAATTTCCCCTTCCCCGAGTCTTCTCCAGGAAAGGAACATGAAGTAGCTACTAGCAGAGCAAAACCAGTTGAGACCAGCCATATTGTAATACGCAGCGGCTATGATTTGGGTTCGCGCTGTTATTCTGGGGCTCCTTAGTTGAAAATAAAATGTTGGTATCCAAAGTAGGAGTATATTACAATCTCTCTTGGTTAGGGAATGGTTTTAAGGTGCGCTGAAACAAATATAGTTTGCACAGGCTATATTGTACCGTAAAAT
The DNA here is from genome assembly GCA_036873755.1 of Hanleya hanleyi. Classification (NCBI taxonomy): domain Eukaryota; kingdom Metazoa; phylum Mollusca; class Polyplacophora; order Lepidopleurida; family Hanleyidae; genus Hanleya; species Hanleya hanleyi. The sequence continues at coordinate 59,297 of JAVTVY010014726.1, read as the reverse complement.
GACTATGCACAGGCTATATTGCACCGTAAAATGACTATATTAAAGTGTACAAGCGTGTGAGCCTTGATCGATGATCTTCTTAAGCAATGCCAAATGATATGCACAAAGAGTTTATCTACTTATTGTTTTGATTCATTCCTTTTAGTTGGCCATCCAGGGTGTCTAGAAAAGCTTTCATGTAGAGTCATATGGTTGCTTTTTAGTCTCCAGACGTCAATTTTCATCACCTCTTGTATGTCGCTCCAATCCTCATGCTCATTGTTGTTTACTTTGTATCTTCTCTTGCACTTGTATATATTGTTTCACTCGCTGACAATGTGGTGTGGCCTACTCTTATGTTCTCGCTCAATAGTCTCCCATCCCCTTCATTCATAACTTGACAAGTGGCATATCGTACTTATGTACGAGTTTTTTCTGTGGTATTTACACGTTTCTCACAGGTGGTGGTCCTTAAAACTCATGCGTATTGTAATATAACAAGATTTTCACATAAAAAATCCCTATAACGTCATAGTGACATTACAGCCTCTTCCTTAAGAAGCCATACCCTCCAGGAGATACATGGTCTGGTGTACAATGACCAAACAGTTGAGGCGGAAATACATGCCGTTTTAGCTGAACTACGTCAATTCAATTAATCTGCGAAGATATGATAACATACATTGCCACAGGGCAATCGTCAGCTGTTCATACATCCCAAATGCGAATCTAATCTACCTAATAGAGATAACTAATCAAAACGAAGAAACGGTATGTGTAGTTGTATATGCATCCATAATAGATGACAATGCACACAGCCAATTAGTTCTCGGCCCTATTATGTGTTTTCCTGTAGACGCAACTGATCTTTTTCACCTCTGATGTATTTGTGTGCTGTTCATTTCTAGATTGTAATAGTATAGCCGACCTTTTTTAAAACTATTTCCATCAAGTCTACTGATGTTGAACATTCGTTTTGCTATCTACTGTTATACATTTAGCCATTCATGCTCACAATACCTCGACTGACTTACCAAAACTTTTACAGAATTATTGATGCTTTCTCGTTGATCGTTCTTGAATACTCTTTCTACCGTGATTGAGAGGAAATTTGATGGTTATGATTAGATTTGATGGCTATACTGCGTTTTTCTCAATTTTAGTGATTACCATGCACCAGTTTCACAATGAACTTGATACATGAATGTTACACATGTTTCTGAATATAAAAAAAAAAATCGGTCAATCAAGGTGCAATAAATGTGCGGTTAAACTAAAGAAAATGACTGATCTGTCACCTAATCGTAAGATTTGAAAGCTCCAACAGAAAATGAAAACAAACTGTGCCGCCAAAACTGCTCTATAACTTAAAACGACACCAGTAGAACAAAGTAGGATGTCAGAAGTTTCTGTTCATAATTCCTCTCCATTCTGTATATAGGTCACAGAGAGTAGTGGGCGGTCAAGTTGTCCCCTCCTTTAGGTCCCCTCTACACATAGGGTAATTATGTCGGCATTGTGACTTCGAAAATTTCCCTATTTTTTTTAAACATTTTTATTCTCTAGTGAGCTTTAATTTGGTGTATGACATGTGTTGTTTGGATAAAAGCCTCTAGTCCGTCATTCAATATTCAGCCGTCGTCAATTAAAGAAATTCCGCGTCCATAGCCCAAATTACAACACATATAAGGGAAGTGGGAAGAGGTGCCGACATACTGACTGCGTCACATGACTTCACAGAATAGTCTTCTGGTTAACCTATTTTAAAGCACATACCAAGAATCTAATTCATATAATAACAATAACACGATTTCTTCAATTATAAACAAATGATTATACGTTCCCCTATCCAACTGTATTTTTGAAAAATTAGTATTAATTACAACATATAAGGGAAGTGGAAAGACGTGCCGACATCTAACGATTCGTGGTATGTGTTTTATCTCGGGTACGCTTTTATTGTACCTGTTCATGTGGCCACACGGCCCCTAGCACAGACATAAGCGGTATTAGATACAAATCTAGAGAGCTATGATGGAAATGCTCTAACAACTCTTATATTGGGGAGCTGTGTCGCTGTGACAACTCGTACACTGGGGATTGGTGAGCTGTATCGTCGTCAGATGAAAATGTCGGTACTTAACACAACAGACTAGTCTGTAAGGCCCGATGTCGAACCAGCATCAACTTCCCACGATGCCAACATATATCAAATTACAACACATATAAGGGACCAAAAGGTCTGTACAGGGGGCGGGCCTCGGGACGGAACGTCCACCAGCAGAATCTCGCCATATACAGGTAAAAATTACAACACATATAAGGGAAGTGGGAAGAGGTGCCGACATACTGACAGAGCCGCAAGACTTCACAGTATAATCTTCTGGTTAACCTATTCTAAAGCACATACCAAGAATCTAACGATTCGTGATATGTGTTGTATCTCAGGTACGCTTTTATTGTTCCTGTTGTACCAGTATACCGTCACAACAAAATCGCTGTAGCTACCTTATGACGACACGAATCTTCGGCCTGCCACACCTTGGCTAACCCATAATCCCAACTCTTGAAGTTTACAGTTTCAGAAATTGGTTAGCTCGAAGTGCGAACGGGAGCAAATTGTAAGCCCCTTACCTCGCACGGGCTCCTGGCCTAATCCGTGTTTTCCGGCAAACCAAGTTATAGGGTTTCGCAGCAATGACAATAGCAAATGAGGTCTTATTTAAATGAAAGCCGATACAGCTTAGTATGCACCACATATGCGAATCTCAGTCACTCTTTAAATTATGTTTGACAGCGGCGAGCGCGATCCAACCACTCAAAACGAAAGTATGTATGTGGATGCAGTCCGACAGTACTCCTTGTTAAGGATATGTTAAGCAAAGAGAGCTTTATTAGTGATTCACCCATTTAATTCGTCATTGTGATCAGACCTTTGTATATACAGATCTTCCTGAGTATTCTCGACATGTTAAAGATAGAAAACAATTTATATATCCCTTCGAGAAACCCATGCGCTGTGTGGTTATCATAAATTACATTTGCGATTAAACTTATATGAGGAAACACTGTGTGTTTGTGAAGAAGAGAGGCGGGGCAACCATAATATATGCGGTTACGGGTCGGATTGAAAGTGAGCGGGTTGAATATGAGGATATTTGTATAGCCTCAAGTATTACCTTAAAGGAATAGTAAACTCTGCGTAAACTCGTGCTCGACATGACAAAATTGTGCCATCAGATTCCAAAAACACGGGTAGAAAAAATTAACAAAATTCTACAGCTGAGTAAACACCGATTTATCGATCACACTTTAACACTTTGTGATCTGCGACATGTTGGAATGACTGTGACGTTTGTGGGCCATACTATGTTTATGTAGATGGCGCTGCGAGAAATATGCCTTTGTCATCCGGGCTCTATCCCATAAGGTAAAGCATTAAACAACGGCAACATTAGCAGCGTTTCTTCTACTGCTATCGGGTGATGTGGCCTATATTCTTGCCTCAGAAAGAGAGCTTGTGAAATCATATGCAAAATGCCACATGTCAACCTGTATATCAATTCGACATTCATATATCACGATCCTCATAATCGTCTCGGAGCGTAAAGAAAGGTCCACCGATCTGTCAAAAGCCATCGACAGAATAATTTACAATTGGTCTCCATGTTATTAGCTACTCTGGCTTGGGCCCAACTACGTCACAGGAATAATGTCCGGTGATATTTAAAGGATTTTCATTGGCTAACGGCTCTCGGGCTTGTTAAAATGGCGACTTCCACGGATTATTGATCTGGGCAATAGTTCTGATGTTCAAAATGATCTCATTCATTCGGAATTACTAGAAAAGCTGATTTGTTTTGTTTTTCGAATACTAATGATATAGTTCTTTCGATATACGTATGCATCATCTTAGGGTTTTCTATTGCTTTAAGTTGCACGGAATGGAACATGATAGGTCGTGTCATCAGATCAGCACAATATCCTTGGTCAAAATAGCCCCGATCTAGTTGTCATAAATGGGTGTGAGTTTAATGAATTGTGTTCCGTAGTTCTAGTACAGCAAAGCTAGTGTCGTATGTAAGCCTGCAATTTATTGATTAAGAGAACGAAAGGAATGGACAAAAATACAAAATGTACTAGATGGTTCATTTCCAATCAAGATAAGCCAGATTTTGAAACTGTGGACGGGAATATGATTATTGGAATAAAACGAAGTTAATCTATTTGAAGCATGACCCACACAAAGCCTCACCATCAAATTTGTGGCCAGCTTATTTTCGTTTCTCATTCTACGTCCGTAACTATCGATACCTGACATTATCCACTTAGAGTCACGAAGCATGAAAATCCTCACTTCAAATAGTAGGATAATTCAATTTAATATTTAAACATGTCCCCATATCGTAGATTGGGGATAAACAAAAATTGATGCTGGTCTATTTGCTTTTATACGAACCCAGCGAGTCTGTTTCAGGTCTGTTTGGACAAATTCTGCAATTCTGAACTTTGAAACAAAATCGTTTTTGTCGAATAACATACATATATCCGTTTTCGCCATCAAAATGAGTTACTCGAAAATTCGCCGATTTTGATTGGTCGATGGCGGCCATATCTTGCTATAGATCTCCTTTTAAATGGGGGATTTGAGAGTGCTCGAACCATCGATCGTGTATGCTTATTATCGCGTGCATCAGTTAAGCAGTTCCAGAGGATTGCATCTCTGATGGTTTTGGTATAAGTTCAAGATGGGCACCGAGGTTTTCGACCAATCGGCTTGTTCCTAGGATATGCACAACATTTCATTGACCCTATCCTCATATGAAATTTCGGCTTTATCGTTGCGATGGTGTGGAATCGGGCGGAAGGGAAAATAGTAATACCAATAAGAGGTTTCCAGCCAATAACTAGGAATTTGAATCAATCCGATGGACTCATTCTTTATGTGTCCTATGCAACTGTATGTATAGTTATACATTTGATCAATACTAACATTTTTAAGGGTGGGGAATTTGAATGGACTAAGTCGACTCAGGCGGAGCTATTAGCTGCGTTTTCCTATGGATACATTGCCACTCAAATCATTGGGGGATGGATGGCCCGACGTTATGGGACACGAAGAGTCATAGGGATGTCCATGATGATATCAGTGTTAGCAACCCTGCTTACTCCCGTGTCTGCCAGGGCCCATATATCTCTGCTCTTCGCAGTGCGCATCATTACCGGATTATCACAGGTAAGGACAACGTGTAACATGGCTAGTTTAATTTCTAGTCGTCCAGAGCCGTTTAATTTATGACAGCACGTATAACGAGGTTCACCAGCATAGATCCCTATTAATCATTTGAAAGCACTCATTCATTGGAGGTTTCTCATCCAACAGTTGTTATAAAAACACTGAGAGCTCCATTGCATTTTCCTCTTACTTAATTCGTGTTGCCTAGAATCAAAATAACTTTGCCTCAGGAAATGTTTGATACTGTACTTTGGAAGGCAAAGAGGCAACGTAGTTACGCAAACATACCGAACGCTCTCTTATGCGTTGCATTTCCAGTTAATGTTAGCAGGATTCTGTTTATTTTGACTAGACCCATCTAGCCGGTAAAGGAATAATACTATTTCGTGTGTTTTAGTGCAATCATTGACAGTTTAACCGAGATGAACTTGTCTTTGGATGTATACAACAGGGTGTGACACTTCCTGCCGTTTTTACCCTTGTCGGACGATGGGCCCCACCTCTGGAGAGGTCTCGTTTCGTGGCCATAAGCGTGGCAGGTATATATACATGTGTGTATTTCACTTATCCCGAAAGAATATTGGTTTGTCCATTGGGCCTTTGTAATAGCTTGAGTAGGATCTACAGGTAGTTCGTATATTTTCTCATAATTGATCAATTTTCACTCTATTGGCCCATTGTTCCTGGATACATATCACATACAGCCATATTGTGTTGCGAAATGCCCTCCCTTTACCTTATTTGAATTACTCACTATACCAAGGCTACCGGACTGTTTCGCCTATCATGCCACGTGGGGGAATGTTAATATCTAACCAGCCCAGGTACATTTAATAAACTGTTACATTTCTTCCAGGATATGCACTTGGACATATCGTATCTTTTAGTAGTTCCGGCTACCTTTGTACCTATGGATTCGATCGTGGCTGGGGATCGATATTTTACACGTTCGGTAAGACGAATATAATGCTACCTTATACCGCCTTGTTCTCGTCGGTTCGCTCCGCTATGACATGCATGAGATTGCAGTAAACATCGTCGTATACATGAATAATCTGCCCAGGCCTGATTTCAATTAGGGCGTACATGGAAAAGGTGGTGCGAACGAGAATCTAAACTGTGTCAACTATTCCGTCTGTCATCCGTGCAACTCTCCCAGCGAGGCTCCTAGATGAACAAAGAACCGTATAATAGGTTGGTGGATAATAGCCCCAACAAAAATTATATCACCTGAAAAGTATATGGTCGGAGGTAAGATATAATTCTTGGAGATAAATTATATATGCTTATTATTTCTGCAACACCTTGCATAACAGCTGATGCACAGGAAGTACACAGTTTGTGACACAATACAATCTGTTGAACTTTAATCAGTAATGTATCTCGGAATGTGTTGTATGAAGAAATCTTTCTGCATCAATCAAAATGCTAAAATATTCGAAGCTCTTATTGCAAAACATGTGATGACAACCATTCAGGTGTCGATATCACTTAACTAGCATCCTCCATAGACATTATCCAGGGTTCTGTAACCGACGTCCTCTCTAATGGACGCGTCGGTAAACCTCTAATGGTGCCCAATTGATAACTGTGAAAACGTCGTCACTGGCAGGACATGGCGCGAGTGACGGGTCGTGTTTCTCTCCTGACATTACACAGTCCATACTTGGGCTCCGTGGGGCTCCCGTGGACTGACCTGGGGTGTCGTTGTGCACATTCCTGGTCATGGTAAGAATAGGCCTCAGTAACTCAGAGAACTTTTAAGAGAAGACTATCTGGAGTATCGGTGTGGTTCCCGAATGTGAAAAGGAATAGGACCCCTCCCGTGGGGTCGCGGGTGTAAAGAGGAATAGGACCCGACCCCTGGGGTTTCCGGGTTTGAAAACCAATAGGACCAAACGTCATGATATGATTGAAATAGTGTAGAAAGCGAGGTTAAATATTCACTCGCTCTCTAATCCATTCCATATTTGGGCGTGGGATCCAAAATGGGCAATGCGCCTAGTGAACCCGTTAGGACAAGCGGACATGTATTATTCACCAAATAGACAAAACTCTTCATTCGCGTCCCACGAAGCTAAATATCGGTCAGTCCATCAGACGGATGCGTTTGAGTCCGTCATACAAAACGAATCTTTCCTTGATAAACACAAGATGATTATTGCACATTTTGTCATCTTTATTTGTATGGAATGTTAAATTTCCCCGAGGGCGCAGTGCACATATTTTTGGGGGATTTACATGTAATGGGAGATATCGCTTTTCAACCTGACTTGACATGATAGAAAATGGAATAATGGCCGACCATTCGCCTATTTATCTCTATTGGAAATTCTTTAAAGTCACGTTTCTTCGTCTTGCATGGCATATATTCCATGTTTTGTTTTCAATTTCCTCTTTGACAATTTACTTTTATTGGGCAAGGTTTTGGTGTAGCGCCTATTGAATTGATAATATCATGAACAAATAATGATAATACAACTTGCAGCAGGTCCTTTGTCCATGATATTTAGCGTCCATGATATTTCGAGACTTACTCGGTTTTTGAAAAGTGTAATATTATTCATATACATGGACGCAGCGCGTGCAATGATACGAGATATCCAATTTAGATCCTGTCCCTTATTCCGGCCTGACACGTATCTATTATATTCCATAACCCCCATGATGCTCTCTACAAAACAAATATACGCACAATGCAAGAACTACTTGGACAGGCATATAAACTCTCCATCTTGGAAGTTGAGAACATACCTGAACAAACGTTCTAGAATAAGGAAGCGTCCCCAAATATCGTTCGTTTTTCGTTGAGAAATCTGTGATTTTTTTCTCGATATCGCGAATTTCAAAGGCGAGAGAGAATAGAGATTTTTTTCACAAAAAACGAATGATTCGCGAAATCGGCTTTCTTTCGCTTTATTGATCAGTTTTCATTCGAAATCTTCTTTTCGAAAGAAAAATGATATCGCGAATCGGCCGAGAATTCTTCTCAGTGGAGAAAAACTATTAAAACCCGATTGAAAGTTGTGCCTCTTTTGATTTCGCCTAGTCTGGTACCTTTCCAAGACTGTTACATTGCTGACATATATCCGTAGACTAGGGAACCAGGTTACTGGTTCTATGCCAAACTGAATATCCCATACATGTGCTCGGCCCCACTGATAGACCTGGGATACGTAAATTCAAAGAAGTGTATTCATAATGTATATGTCCGTTATTATAAAAAAAATGTATAGAAAATATATGAAAAGAAAATATAACGCAGACGATATTCACTGTTTGATTTTAAATAGTCAAGACCGGAGATGGGCGGGTAGGCGGTCAGATGTTCAACGGGACTGCTAATCGCCTGATTACATTTATTAAGTAAAATAAAATAAAGCTTATGAAAATGTGATAAACCAATGCAGTCTCTTTTAAAATCGTGATATCGTGGTATGTTAGCATTATATTGTTAAAGTGGCAGGTACAGCGCAATTCTACCCGCTCATATAGTAGCAATCTCACACATAGCGGCGTAACAGCTGTTAATCTGTGAATGACGTAATTGTATTTATTCGCCTCTCGAATCATTCTCGATCAGAATTTCTCGACATTCTCTCGATCAACATAAAACCATTGATTCTCAATGGGTCAGAAATGACGAATAAAAAAGGGTATCGAGAAAAGCGATCGAGAAATTCGAAAACTATTTCGTTTTTTTCATATTTTTCTCTCGACATTCTCTCGAAGAATTCCCGAGAGAATCGGCATTTCTTCAAGAAAGCCGACGAAAATTCTCGATTGAAGAAAAAACGATTAACGGAAACGCTTCCTAATATACCTAATGTAAATGCATCCATCATTCATTACTAAGCCGCGGTCCATTAAAGAATTTCCGTTTCCAAAATCCAAAGACCTAAATAATTCATATAATAGCATCAATTTAAAATAAAAAAAATAAATCTTAGAGTAGATTAAACAGTAAACCCTGATGTCGATCTAAGTCTTTTTCAATCACTTGATGATTTCTGCCTCAATTCATCCACATGCCAGCTAGGAGATCAATTATGTTGAAATCTAACATCGCTTATGTAACACGCCAGACCTTGGATCCGGGCTGGCAAATATATCAATACCGTGCTACATGAATGGCAGGGTCCGTCGTGTTGCGAATAGTATTTTAAGTAAGATGTTATTGTTTTACAAGGAATTGGTACACTCATCTGGCTGATATTTTGGTTCTATGCCGTCTACGACACACCAACAGATCATCCGAGAATATCACAAGAAGAGAGGAGATTATTAGAAGGCCAACTTGGAATGCTCCAAAAAGGAGAGGTGGGTGATTTACTACCTTTACCTGATAGCTTGCTTTTACAACGTTACGATTAAACGCAACATACAAATGTGGTGGAAAAATATAACAACGTACCGTCAAGAAGTCATATGACCTCATAGGGCAATATTCGGATGACATATCTAAACATGGCAGTGTGACTAACGTCACAGGACCTACGAAGTAGGTTTTGATGTGATTTAATTGTGTATCTTGACATGTTTTTTACCAATTTCGTGGTCTATAGTTCACCTAAGTAGGTCAAATTTTCATCAAAAGTAGGTCAGCTCTGAGCTTGCTGGTAACAGTCCCCCAATACACGTTCATGCCAAAAATCAGGGTTCTAATGTCAAAGGTTCGTAGGAATATGAGAGACGGTCGAGAGATGTCTTGAGGGCCTTCTATCTAGAAATACGGGGGACGGTCGAGAGATGACTTGGGGTCTCTCTATCTACAAATAACCCGAAATCCTCTCAAAATTTCGAGGTGTATAGGTCACCTGAGTAGGTCAGCTCAGAACTTGCTGGTAAAAGTCCCCAAATGCTCGTTCATGCCAAAAATCAAGGTTCTGATGTCAACGGTTCTCCTTATTCTGCCGACGAAAGGATTCGAATGGAGTGTCTCATTACCGGACAAGTTGAAAATGAGGGCCTACTTAGCAGGAAAAGACCATAAGAACCAAAATGACCCCTGTGATGATTTGTATCTCAGGAACGCTTTTATTATAGCTGCATCAGATTTGATTATTACCAAACACTGTTGGCAAAACGCAACAACAACACAAGGTATTTCTTACCTGCGTGTTGTGCTTTGTTCCGAAAACGTTTGATTGGCCGTTTGTCGTTGCATATTCTATATCTTCAGCAGGATCAAATGGACTGACAAAATGAAATTCTGGTTTACATGAATTTCGCTCTCGAACACGGTTTAAAATTTATTTGGATAAATTAATTGTCTGCCGTGAAACATTGATCTTGTTACCGATAATGCCGTGCAGAAACTGAAGTTCAATTAATGGTGCTGAAATTCTTTTTGAAGTATGTCAATTAGTACGGCAATATGGTATAGAGATTCTATATGCTTCAACTTCCAAGTTTACCGATCTTGTATTTGATATTTGGCACGATGGTTGACATTCTATAAAAGATATCCAAGGCTACATGTAATTTCACAACTATTTTTCACACATCTTCAAAGTACTGCATTTCCCGAACATGCTGGCGCCAGTCTGTGTTGTAGTGGTAAACATTTCCAGTGTGTCGACTCTCACCTTGAATATGGCGACCATGTTTAACACTTATTTGATGTTGAGCTGTATGTCAAATATTTTCACCTCCCAAAGCTCGTGCTATAACCTTGGATTCTAGCAATTTAAGAGTCATTCTCATCGATCTTATATGATATTTGCGGTCATCTCCGATATCGTAGCAATTTAAAAAAAAATTCAATCGGATCATGATTGAAATTGATCAGTAAATCAAGCAGCATAGACATCTCAACTTCTGTGCTAAAATGTTTAAATTCTGTAAATTGAACTTTGCATTAGGGCAATCTTGGAACCATTTTATGTGGGTCTTTATCAGATTTTAATCGGTCGGTCAAAATTTCATGATTTTACCTCAAAGTACACAATTCCCCTAATTTCATGAACCATTTATTGCTGTATTAAACTGAATTATTAAGCGAAAACATCTTTCATCCTCAGTATCAAAATTGTTATGCTGCGTTTCCGCCGTCTTTAATATAAAACTGTAGAGCGACAAATGGTCAAGTGTTTTCACAACGACTGATTATGTTACACCTTACATAAAATAGGTCCGCGCAATGGGAAAAAACTAGTATATATGTCAGTATGCAATACAAGCGTCTTGTCCGTCATTCACAATTTAGCCGTCGTCCATTAAAGAATTCCCGCATCCACAGATCTACATGTATTCCATATAACAGCATCAGCACAAAATAAAAAAGACAAAACTACAACAATCATATTATAAATAAACATAAGTTAGTTTTTGTCTGTAGTAGAGAAACGGTCAACAGTTTTTAATGATACCGTTTCAAAAATATCAAATCTGTATCGCTGTTCAGTATTCTTAATTCATATGATTTTCGTTGTAAAGTCGTTATCTAGAGAATGAAGTATCTCAGTCACGCGCTGATTGTGACCGTTATTTGTAGCATGTGCAGTTGGTAGAGTTATACTCAATAATACAAGTAAGAAAGCCATTAGTCCTTAATCTGAAATTGTTCTAGTATTGAGAACCAATATATAAAGACTATCCACATTTGATCAGGCTTTGAAATCTATTACTTACAATTTATAATGATACTATAATTCATATCGCACCACAGGAACGTACACAAGCTACGCCGTGGTTAAGCATAGTTACATCCCCTCCTGTCTGGGCCATTATTTGCGCTTGCCTTAGTGCTGACTGGATTAACTACACCCTTCAACTTGGCCTCATCGTCTACATGAAAGAGGTCTTACGATACGACATAATGCAGGTACGTTATCCAGAAGTAAAATTTTCTAATATGTTTCAAACTGTTGTTTGTATATTTCAAATACACGGATAACAGCTTGTAATGCAAGAGCATTTTGTAGATGGGGAATGTTGAATAGTGCAGCAAATTAGATGAGAAATTCCCCCACAGTGTTGGAAGAATTCTCATTTATGCTCGTGTGTTCCAATTTGTACCGCAATACATATATAAACCACTTTGAAGGGGTTTTTTCCATTCCAAAAGTGTCGCGTTAATTTTCTACGATCCTTAGCTACGAGATAATTTGTGGGTTTTGCTGAATTCAACTGAAATAGTCCAACTCGATAAAAAAACGAGTTATATATGTTCTGAATCCAGTTATTATTATCTTCAAACGAGTTGTGGCACATGGTATAAGGTTCAAGTGTTGTGTATGTATAGGGACTCACTTGTTCGTGATATATAAGTGGATCTATTGTATCTGACAGGTACTGTGGGAAGAGTAATTAAAACTCAATCATCCTTGATAAGATTCTGGTTAATAAAGGGCAGCGTGAATCTGGACAAATGATCAATGATCTTCCAAGCAAAGCTGTGATAACAGCATTGAATCTCCCTTTGACAGGTAACTTTACCTTGAAAAATAGGTCAAGGTCGATCACCTTCAACATGCTACTGGTTGTATTGTTATAATAACAATGACGGAATGACAAACTTACGCTTACCTGAAACTTCGACCTCGAAAAATAGGTTATGGTCAGTTCACTTCAACATGGTTGGGATCAATAAGCAGAATTGCATCTGTGGTGTACATTCATAACATCTGGATCGGTTTATAGCGATGGACTGTAACACTTTAAGGTTATAGTTCCAGACATTAAGGCAAGATTCTTTTAACTCGATTATTTAATCGACAGCATAATACTGTGACTGTGATATAAATCTTCTTAAGCTCCTCAAGACTTGGTGAAAGTTTACAGATATTAGAAAACATAGTACGCTTGATTTTTAACGAGAACATCGATTACGTTTTCAACACGGGTAGAAAAAATTAACAAAATTCTACAGCTGAGTAAACACCGATTTATCGATCACACTTTTACACTTTGTGATCTGCGACATGTTGGAATGACTGACGTTTGTGGGCCATACTATTTTGATGTAGATGGCGCTGCGAGAAATATGCCTTTGTCATCCGGGCTCTATCCCATAAGGTAAAGCATTAAACAACAACAACGGCAACATTAGCAGCGTATCTTCTACTGCTATCGGGTGATGTGGCCTAATATTCTTGCCTCAGAAAGAGAGCTTGTGAAATCATACGCAAAATGCCACATGTCAACCTGTATATCAATTCGACATTCATATATCACGATCCTCATAATCGTCTCGGAGCGTAAAGAAAGGTCCACCGATCTGTCAAAAGCCATCGACAGAATAATTTACAATTGGTCTCCATGTTATTAGCTACTCTGGCTTGGGCCCAACTACGTCACAGGAATAATGTCCGGTGATATTTAAAGGATTTTCATTGGCTAACGGCTCTCGGGCTTGTTAAAATGACGACTTCCACGGATTATTGATCTGGGCAAATAGTTCTGATGTTCAAAATGATCTCATTCATTCGGAATTACTAGAAAAGCTGATTTGTTTTGTTTTTCGAATACTAATGATATAGTTCTTTCGATAAACGTATGCATCATCTTAGGGTTTTCTATTCCTTTAAGCAAACCTGCCGGCATGCATAAAATTACTGCTCAAATGAACAGTCACTTCACATCACTATTAAAAGTAAAACACATATAAGGGAAGTGGGAAGAGGTGCCGACATACTGACTGCGTCACATGACTTCACAGAATAGTCTTTTGGTTAACCTATTCTAAAGCACATACCAAGAATCTAACGATTCGTGATATGTGTTGTATCTCAGATACGCTTTTATTGTAGCTGTTCATGTGGCAACTTGGATGACAATGACCACACGGCCCCTAGCACCGGCATAAGCGGTATTAGATACAAATCTAGAGAGCTATGATGGAAATGCTCTGACAACTCGTATACTGGTAATCGGTGAGATGTTTGGCTGTGACAACTCGTACATTGGAGATTGGTGAGCTGTATCGTCGTCAGATGTAAATGACGGCATTTAACACAGAAGACTAGTCTGTAACGCCCGATGTCGACCCAGCATCAACTTCCCACAAATGCCAACATATATCAAAGACCATAAGGTCTGTACAGGGGGCGGGCCTCGGGGACGAAACCTCCACCAGCAGAATCTCGCCATATACAGGTAAAAATTACAACACATATAAGGGAAGTGGGAAGAGGTGCCGACATACTGACTGCGTCACATGACTTCGCAAAATAGTCTTCTGGTTAACCTATTCTAAAGCACATACCAAGAATCTAACGATTCGTGATATGTGTTGTATCTCAGGTACGCTTTTATTGTACCATGCCTTGCCGCTTTTATTGTACCGTGCCGTGTACTATGTTTCACATAGTTCAGCGACCTTCATGGTCGTTGTTATTCTATCACCACATTGTTTAGTATGCATGTTGGCTCAGTGTCCAATATGGCATAGAAATTCCTTGATCTGTTTAACACAATAACATTATCCATGCATAGAAGCAAACTTTCTCGGCATGGAAAACATTTCCAACTAATTTGTGCAAATGACCACCGTTGTCAATCGGCCTGCACATTACGACTTATTTTTCCTTGTTAGTGCAATCCTGATTATACCCTGCGAGTTCTAAACTGCATGTATACTCCAAATCCCATCACATAAATGAAAGAACTAGACATCGTGTGGTTCTTTTCGGATCGAGCAAGAATCTAAGAATGACGCCAACAATTCAGCGCATCAGTTACCATCAGTGAACATAGCGAATGGAAAATTAACAGTAGACTCCCGGCGTTCCATCACAGCTAGCTGTAAACGTCGAGATATATTGTGCAAATGTCAGTCACCAATCGATATTTGAGAGATAATTTGAGATCGGAAAAAAATGGTCACGGTCGGTCACCTCACCCTCAAATGGTTTCTTGCCCATCGCCAGATGCAACTACGGTGTGATTTGGAGAGCACGGCTATACTCCTTCAAGACATATCGACACACAGACAGACGGACGGACGAGCGGCCAAACAGACATGGTGACAGAGAGACAGATGACGACCATACCCCTTCGGCCAAAATGGATAAAAACACACGTGATTAAAGTGGGATACGGAAAACACACGTACTTTGCTATTTAATTTACGCTGTGGTTTATTATGGCTGTACTGTTCGCTGCTATCAACAAGTGAAAGCTAATTCATGTGTGTATATATTGTATAGGGTCCAGTTGAATAAAGTAAGTCTGTCATCGTACTGATCATCAACAGAAATAGTCCCATAAGTGTACTAAGAGGGGGAGTTTGGTTTAATTACAACACATATAAGGGTAGTGGGAAGAGGTGCCGACATACTGACTGCGTCACATGACTTCACAGAATAGTCTTCTGGTTAACCTATGACACTCAATGCTATTTAGCTAATATGGTGACGGCCAGATTTAGACATGTTAGGGGGGGGGGTGTGGCGTATCCGGTGAGAACCACCGCCCGTCAGCAAGTAACTGACAAACGTCCACACATACACCAGTGGGGCTCCAATGTGTAATTAGAGATTATACCACTATGTATGAAACGAATTATATATTTTTTATGAAAATTGTTCATTCAACATGCTCAGCACGAGAATATTTCTACGTCCTGGAAATATTTCAGCTGACACTAATCATTCCAGAACACCTGAGATGATATTTCCAGATGGATTAAATATTGGTGGCAGTGTACACAACGATTGCCGATAATGGAATCAACATCCATTTTTTTTCAGAATGGAATTATCTCGTCTCTACCATTCTTTGGAGATTTCGTCGTAGGCCTTTTTACCGGTTCTCTTGCTGATTTGGTTCAACAGCGACGTCTGCTAAGCACACTCAATACCAGACGACTATTCCACCTGGTTGGTATGTATTGCTTCGTTATGGGTCAAACACAAACGTTTTGCAAAGAGGGACAGAAATGTAACTTCCTCTCAAAGCAGTCAACCACATTGACTCAATTTGATATTAGTCAACAATTTTAAACATACCGATAGAAAAGTTATGCGTCACCTTCAATCGATCGACAGGGTTTCCCGATAACCCAGTAGTACCAATAGATATATCCTGTCATAATACGGTCTATAATACCTTGTGTGGTAAGTTCGTTATTGATACTATCAAAATTGTATTCCCTGTGTTAAAGGCACGCTGTTTTTATAGCATCATTCATATACTTATTGACTCATTATGTGAATACAATAATATATACATGTATACCCTCACACATATACATATAGTGACATTTATCTGTCACTGTGACGTCATCAAAGCGGTCATCTTGATTTTTTTTTTTTTACATTTTCTGGTAGAGCTTGTACGTTTAGATTCAGTTCCCTAGCTCAAGGGGGTAAGACGAATATTTTTGAGGGGTTGGGGGGATGAAATGTGTCCCCAGGCCTGGACAGGTCCCAAAAATCCCATGCCAGATAGCGTTCGACCGGTGCTAGGGGCCGTGCGGATACTTCATAGTCTCCACAAGAACTTCTGCAATAAAAGCGCGACTGAGATTCAGAGAATACGTCCGAGAATCCACCGTATTCTCGGATCTGAATGTGAGGTGCCAAGGGAAGCTATCCTGTGGAGTCTAATGGTTGCTTTTTAGTTTCGAGACGTCTTCATTTTTTCCACCTCTTGCATACTGCTCCGACAGACAAATTATTATGTACTTCCCTGACAGGACGACGCTCGCGTTTTATCCTATTATGAAAAGAGTAGTGCATTTATTCTCCACACCAGATACACGATTATATCAACGAGGGTCCAGTGTAACAGATACAAGCGTCTATACCGTCATTCAATTTTCGGCAGTCGTCAATAATCCAAAGACCTAATTCATATAACATCATTAGCACCAAATTAAGAGAATAATTCATAGTATACATAGAACTAGGCTAATTTCCCGCAAGCGAGAAGCGGTCACCAGTTCTTAGTAATGTGATGTTCCAGAGATATCTTATCCGTATCGCTGATCACTATTCTCAATCACATACCGTACAGACATGTATCCACATGGGATTTCTCGACTCTCTATACTACAATCCCTCATCAGGACCTTATTGACCGTATAAGTTCATTAATAGTATCTGTGTTCAAGAAAACTGATCGTAGATATATTAATGTCGGAAGCCATAAAGCATTCTTTAGCTCGACTACATACAAGAGATATCATTCATGGGATGTTTCTTTGTTTATAGAGTTGCTTGAATTTCTCATTAAAAATATCTATGTGAAATTTGGCAACACAATATATCAGCAGCATATAGGTATTCCAATGGGTACTAATTGTGCACCCCTGTTGGCTGACCTGTATCTGTTCTCTTATGAATATGACTATATGCTGGCGCTTTCAAAAACCGATCCACTCAAAGCCCGTTCCTTCTCATTCACCAAACGCTATATAGACGATCTTCTCGCTGTGGATAATCGCTATATAAATGACGCAGTGAAGGATATATATCCACCTTCACTGGATTTGAAGGAAACTACAGATAGCCCTACAGGCACATCTTATTTAGATCTCTATCTCTATAAAAATGAAGCGGGCATTCTCTCTCGTCGACCTTATGACAAAAGAGATGATTACAATTTCGACATCGTAAACTATCCCTTTCTGGATAGTAATATTCCAGTGGGACCTGCATATGGCGTATACATATCTCGCTTAGTAGCATTGCTAGATCCTGTGTTAAATGTGATGATTTTAATCAACGTCACAAAACATTGTTGCAGAAACTTATAAAACAGGGCTATTCCACCAAGCACCTCCACTCAAAGTTTCTCAAATTTGGCGATACATATCGCATGCTGATAGCAAAATACGAACGTAGCGTGCAAGATCAATGGCGCTACGTTTCGTGGCTGTCATCATCTGTTCGCTTAACCCGGGGCTAGGGGCCGTGAGCCCATGTACTTCAAGATCTTCATGGTACTCATATGAACAGTCGAAATCAAGCGTGACTGAAGGTACATCATTTTTAGATGACGACTCTATAACGAATATTATGGATTAAAAGAATACTGATCAGCACGATACGGATTTGAGTATTTTGGAACATCATGATGTCTTGCCGGCATCATTGAAAACTGTTGACCGCTTCTCTCTTGCAGGAAACAAGCCTATGTTTATGTATACTTTTGTCTTTTTGAATTTGGTGCTAATACTGTTATATGGAAATGGAATAGGTCTTTGGATTATGGACGCGGATATTCTCTAATGGACGACGGCTGGATTATGAATGACGGACTAGACGCTTGTAATTGTAAAGTCATTATCTAAAGTAGCATGTATCTCAGTCACGCTTTGACTGTGGTTGTTCATATGAACACTATGGGGATCTTGAAATACATAGGTTCATATGGCCCCTAGACCCCGGGCTAAGCAACGCTCGTATTTTTCTAAGAGCATACGATATGTATCGCCAAATTTGAAGAAAAAAAAATCGAGTATGGGCGTTGTATCATGGGCGTTGTATGGGCCCTGTTTTGTTTTTAAGTTTCTGCAATAATGTATTGCGACGTTTGTTAAAATCATCACATTTAACGCAGGATCTAGCAAATGCTACTAGGCGAGATAGGTATACGCCGTATGCAGGTCCCTCTGGTATAGTACTGTCCAAATAGGGATCGTTTACGTTGTCGATATTGTAACCATCTCTTTCGTCGTAAAGTTTGTCCATCAAAATTAAATGACAAAACGCTTGGACAATTCGAGAGGGCAATCCACCTGGGTGTTGGGATTGTTAAAACATAATCGCGGTTATTCAGCGAAGGCCGGAGAAGGGCAAACAGCAGGAAATATTCTGAGAATTTTAGCTCAGTGGCGAAAACTATTGCACAAATTTTCACATATCGCCGATCGACCATGGCGCCCCGAGGTTAAAAAAAAGCGTGTCGCTTCATGAGAATATTCTGGTGTTTTCGGATATCGGATCCAGACTATTCAACTGGTGGCCATCCTTGATCCGAGTGTCCCACCGGAGACGAATAACTGTGCTCTTTATGATAATGGTTTGGGCCGTAGTCACAGACTACTGGAAGAGATGTTAAATCATCATGGTCGGCGGACTCTGTCCATATTCTTTCCTTTTTAATACTGAACAGCGGGGTTTCCGTCATACCTTCTTGGTTTAGCGCTAGTATGTAGTCTTAATGTATCGATGAAGGGATGTGGTGTCTTTTACCTGGTTCATGTCCTTGGCCATCCAGTCGCTAGTCTTTATTGTGGAAATACAAGTAAAATTGTCTCAATTATTCCATGAATTATAACTACCAGCTTTCATTGGAATGGGGAGTTTCATGGCCGTCATAGGAGTGGTGTCGTGTGAAGACAGGTCTATGGCTGTCGTCTTCCTGACCATGTCCAGAGTTATGTTCGCTTTCTCCAGAGGTAGCTATGCTCCAAATGTAATGGATTTCGCTCCAAGGTGAGTTATTGGACTTGAATACGTTACTTGAATGACTCTAAAGTTAGCCATACAGCTGCTATCTTAAAAATGTTAGCGCCATTCTAGTGGACCTACTATCGGCAACAATAATGTCTAAAGGACAGCATATTGTCGTACCGTCAAAACGCAGAAAAAAATAAACACAATTTATGGAAGTCTTGGAAGGAATTCCGGGATTTTATTGAACAGGAATTTGGGAAAATAATTGAAGAAATTTGATTGATTTCAGATATGCTGGGGAGATAACTGGCATTTTGAATACTGTGGCAACAATTCCTGGTTTTGTTGCCCCGCTGATTATAGGCTGGCTTACTCCAAATGTACGTAGTACCGCGTTTTAGGACGAAGTGAATCTGTATAATATTACAAAAAGCCACGCAATGTTTCTCGTATATTGTACAGCTATGTAGATTTCCTGTACACAGTATCTTGATTCACAAATGCTATCAGGAATTACTAAACCTTGTAGCTCTGTTGCTCGATGTTGACAGTCTATGAAAACCTCCCCCGGAAGTTAATCAAGACGTGCATTGATTTTCAGGGCACACAAGAAGAATGGAAACAGGTATTTTACGCTGCAGGGGTAATGTCCTTATTTGGTGGCGTTGGATTTGTGGTTCTGGCACGAGCAAAGATACAACACTGGGCCAAGACGGCCGAAATGGACACGGAAGTAACAATTGAAATGATCGCTTCCAATGATTCCAGTTTGACCCCTGGAAAACTGCAAACGAGTACATCGCCAGAACATAGCAACTAACAAGTCCAGACAATGACCTGTTGACATGTTGTATCGTCGGATACAAGACAAATTTACATGAACACAGCAATAGTTTTCGAAATCACTGTGAACTTCCAAACAAGGATTTCGCAGAACTGTGAGCAGGATGTGAATCTTCGAAGAATAATCTCGCTGACTCCGACAACACATTCAAATCGCCAGCTGTTAAGCAGACTCAGTCACTTCTCTCATATATATTCCAGGTAATCGTAGATAGCTTCTGTTATTATGAACTGGATGGCGGTGGTTTCCACATCTGTTTCATGTCCAAATGTATTTTTGCAGGTTTACTGTACACCATCGTTATTCCACATTGAAAATACACACACAATAATGAGTTCATATGAGAGCCAGATTGATTACGCACGATAGAAACCCCAGCATTTTCATCATGAACACTGGCCTTTCTGCTGCAAAACAACACTTGGAACTAAGTTTGCATGAGTTTTTGTGTGGATTTTTTTTCTAACGGGTTTTACATCTTAACTAAATAACTTCATTAACTTCGGCGCTATGTACCCACAAGTGACGATTTTCTGTATATGTTTTCTGCAAATTCAAAATGACCGCCATCTGATACCAATTTTCCCCCGAATGCGTCATTACCTCACGAGCTATGAACATCACACCAGCGGCTAAATCCAGAGTTTCAGTGCCAATGCTTCACTTGGTGAAACTACGACCGGCCGTATTTGTCATGTTTGGACTTTGACGTTGGCAAATACATCTAGGTTCAACTGTATGTAGAACAAGAATGTCGATATTGTCATTTTTATCATTAACTTCTTGGAGGCCATATTCAATCTCAAGTTAACATTGAAGTCCATTTTGACCAATATTGTCCTATCTTAACACGGTGTGACATTTACATCACTGGCTGTACCTGCCAGTTTCCAGGGCCAAATTACAAGCGTCTGGTCCGTCATTCATAATTCAGCCGTCTTCCATTAGAGAATATCCGCGTCCATAATCCAAAGACCTATTCCATATTCCATATAACAGTATTAGCACCAAATTTAAAAAGACAATCATGGTATACATACACATGGGCTTGTTTACTGCAAGATAGAAGCGGTCAACAGTTTTCAATGATGCCGACAAGAGTCATACATAAACAACGTTTTGTTATGCCTTCTGTCTTGAATTTCCAGATAGCATTCGTATGAAACATATTTTTGACCATATGTGTTTATCTCGCTCAGTCGAGAACTTTTTTTCTGATGGTTCCACCAAAATGTCCAGGGACATGCATCTGATGGTGTTACAATAGACTTTATCTAACAGATAACCAATTTAAGTTTGTATGAACAGTCCAAGTTGCCACATGAACAGGTACAATAAAGCGTACCTGAGATACAACACATATCACGAATCGTTAGATTCTTTGTATGTGCTTTAGAATAGGTTAACCAGAAGACTAGACTGTGAAGTCATGTGGCTCTGTCAGTATGTCGTCACCTCTTCCCACTTCTCTTATATGCGTTGTAATTGAAACGCATTTTCTAATTTACATCAATCATCTCTCCCCAGCCAGAGTTCGGAAACATTCCTCTTCCATACCAATCGTTGACATTGTTGAATTATTGGACATAATCTCTTTCTCCATTTAATCGATCACATCGTGAGTATCCGTCATAGATTTCTCAAGGTGACACATCTCATTTTTCAAGGTTGACGCTGCCTCTCACTCTGGTAGAGGTGCTGCAAGCATATCAAGCAGCAGCCGGGTCGGTATCAGACTGTCGGGAAAAAAACCATCATATCGCGACATTTGCCACTGCAAAAAAATCAAAATCATATAGTATCTAAATAATATATTTGACGCCTGTGGCATCAAAATTGTATGGAATTTCAAAATGCTGTGTGAATACTTCAAAGCCTTCACATGGTCGACGGCCGGAGGTTCTCCCCGGGTACTCCGGCTTGCTCCTCCAACCAAACTGACTGGCACGATATGAGTGAAATTACGTTTAGTGTGACAGTAACCCTATCTTATCGGGACTTTTCGGCACCACTTTGATGACGCCACAGTGACGTTTTCAAAAAAGACTTTTTTGGTCGATTTTTCGGCCAGATTATTCGTTTTTCTTATTTGTGTAATTTCTCCGCGAAAACTGATTGATTAATTAGTAAATGATAGTCTGATGCGAAATAAATACTTTTTGCCCACTTTTTCGCGCGGAAAGCGAAAGTTGTGAAGAAAAGTGACGAAAACATCACTTTTCTGATACCCCATATGACCGTCATCTTGAATTCCCACCATGATCCTCTGCTCGGTGAGTTATGGTCAAAATAAACCCAATATGGTAGACTACAAAGTCAAGATGACACCAATATGATAAACTACAAAGTCACGAAGTGTCAGCTCTCAATGTTTGGTAGTTCCGGATGTAGTGCAGAAAGTTTAGAAGGGGAACTATAATGACCTGGTATGGTTGAACCAAATACCCCCACCCCTGGCCTGGAAAGTGTGATGTGTACAACAATCATAATGAGCAGACACCCCCATGAAGTCTTCCGTTTCTTCCGGTCCTGACACCCACTAAATTCAGTGCAAAAAAAATCGTTTTAATTTCATGAAGTCAAACGCCGAGCAGGCTACTTTCAACATTGACAACACTTCGCGGGGGAGAGAAGTGTTCTAGTTTGCGTGGCATTAATGTTGATGGGAAATTGAAGAGTGCGGACCATCCAACAGTATTCAAATGTTCTATGATTTGTTCATACCAGTCAAATATGGATTGGTTATGTAGCGTGTTGTGAATATATACATATGAGGTAGCTAAATAATATATAGCCCTCAAGAGTATGAGGGCTATAGGTCGGCCCCAGTCACCTCCAGCGAGGGTTTTAGATAATTTTATTACGAATCACCCACCTCTGAAACTGCCGTACATCTAATCTCTATCCCCTCCTGCGCACTATTTTAAAATCTTGAGCACTATTGTGAAATAGTAACGAATATATCGCCGTCTGAATTTTCCAGTCGAATTCCACTTTAAACGCGCCATGTTAACCATATACAGTGACGTCACCAACATGGCGGCGCAGAGAGTTGAAGTTCACGACTGGAAAATTCAGACGCAGGAGGGGATAGAGATTAGATGTACGGCAGTTTCAGAGGTGGGTGATTCGTAATAAAATTATCTAAAACCCTCGCTGGAGGTGACTGGGGCCGACCTATAGCCCTCATACTCTTGAGGGCTATATATTATTTAGCTACATATGAGGCAGTCTTGAAGGATCCAGCGGAATAACTTCATCGATAAATGATAGAGGAATTATATTGTGGCACTATCTGATGAATTGCCCCAGAAAATTGTTGGGTCATTCAGATCAGTGCAATATTGAAAAGAATAAGTTAGAGATGACAGCCGTCATTAAATTGAAAATGTCCGCCATATGTCTTTTCTCCTACCGTTTGAAGCGTTACCCCCTTGCTCCTGAAACTGTGTATGTAGCACCGGACTAAAAATTAACTGGGCGTTTTCGTGGGTATACATTGACAGAATATCTATCAGATGGCGGTCATCTCGAAATCTAAAGTGGCCATCATGGAAGTTGATAAACACAACTGAAAATAGAAATTCGTGATCTACATACATCTTGGAGTTAATTTAGCCTAGGTGTGAAGAATGGAGCCAAAACACTCACAACTTTCTACAATCATACAGACTGAATTCCCAGATGTTTGCGGAAGATTACATAATGAAATATCATCCAAAATGCGGAGGTCAATTGCATAACACTGGATTAATGTAATAATAATCTACAACCTCTTCTATTTTTTTTTTTACATACACTTGTGTGCTTTCTTCAGAAAAATGAAGTTAGACATATTAAACTAGTCTGAAATTTATTCAGGATAGAGTATTCATCAGTTGGGCTGACCACTCGAGCCCAGTATCTTTATAATAAAATCATTAATCTGTAACATTCCACTCCGATATTTTTGTTCTGGTTTTGGTTTCGATATACGACCGAGTGTGAATTTAAGGATGTCCGCTGGTGGTTTTTGGCTTTGGCAGCCATTTTGCCTGTTTTTCCTATTGGGTTACCTCCCTTTCTTAGGTTAAGAGATGGGGATTTCCTTTAAAAGCCTTCTAACCGAGAATTATGCACAGCAAAATCCATCCAATTTGATAAATTTTGATAGACATTGTGATTATCTGCAAACAGTTAGAATATAAGAAAAATTTAAATACTATTTGTATGAATTTTTCATGAATATGCTTTAAAACTAGGGCTATTCTCTATGTTTTCTGGGTTATCAAATTGAGCATGGATCAGTCCACTTAACGTTGCCTACAGCTAAAAAATGCACACCAACCTATATTGTTTTCTTTGTTTTTCCTCATATTACATAATTATGAATGCAACAACACACATTATTCAAAAAGTTAATTACTTCGATTTACCACCAGCGGACACAGGAATAGTAAACTCTGCGTAAACTCGTCAGATTTCAAAAACACCCATAGAATTTTTTTTACAAAATTCTACAGCTGAGTAAACACCGATTTATCGTTCACACTTTAACACTTTAGGATCTGCGACCTGTTGGAATGACTGTGACGTTTGATGGGCCATACTGTTTTGATGTAGATGGCGCTGCGACAAATTTCACGTTGTCATCCGGGCTCTATCCCATAAGGTAAAGCATTAAAAAACAACAACGGCAACATTAGCAGCGTTTCTTCTACTGCTATCGGGTGATGTGGCCGGATATTCTTGCCTCAGAAAGAGAGCTTGTGAAATCATCTGCAAAATGCCGCATGTCAACCTGTATATCAATTCGACATTCATATATCACGATCCACATAATCGTCTCGGAGCCTAAAGAAATGTCCACCGATCTGTCAAAAGCCATCGACACAATAATTTACAATTGGTCTCCATGTTATTAGCTACTCTGGCTGTAGCTAAATAATATATAGCCCTCCCGAGTATGAGGGCTATAGGTCGGCCCCAGTCACCTCCAGCGAGGGTTTTAGATAATTTTATTACGAATCACCCACCTCTGAAACTTCCGTACATCTAATCTCTATCCCCTCCTGCGCACTATTTTAAAATCTTGCGCACTATTGTGAAATAGTGACGCATATATCGCCGTCTGAATTTTCCAGTAGAAAACTTCAACTCTCTACGCGCCATGTTGGTGACGTCACGCTATATGTGTATAGGGGCCATTTGCAATTGAACATGGCGCGCGAAGTGAAAGTCGTCGACTGGAAAATTCAGACGGCGATATATTCGTTACTATTTCACAATAGTGCGCAAGATTTTAAAATAGTGCGCAGGAGGGGATAGAGATTAGATGTACGGCAGTTTCAGAGGTGGGTGATTCGTAATAAAATTATCTAACACCATCGCTGGAGGTGACTGGGGCCGACCTATAGCCCTCATACTCGGGAGGGCTATATATTATTTAGCTACTCTGCCTGGGGCCCAACTACGTCACAGAAATAATGTCAGGTGATATTTAAAGGATTTTCATTGGCTAACGGCTCTTAGGCTTGTTAAAATGGCGACCTCCACGGATTCTTGTTCTGGGCAATAAATCTGATGTTACAAATGTTCTCATTCATTCGGAATTACTAGAAAAGCTGATTTGTTTTGTTTTTCGATATTCGTATGCATCGCCTTAGAGTTTTCTATTCCTTTATTTGGAAATAACCTAACAAAGATGAAGGGTGGAACTACTGGGCGAACACGGAAGCGTCATGGGATTGATCGAGTCACAGAAAAAAAGCTTTAGACTGATTACCTCCCTTGTATGTGCATAAGGTAGTGTTTGGATATACAGGGGAGGCAACCAGTCTACCAGGGGAGGGAACCAGTCTACAAATGCTCACGTCAAGATCAACTGCAAGAAAAACGTGTAGTGATTTGTAATCAATGTGAACCGTTTGCCAACGCCTGTCCAAGGATGTTTTGCCGACGGTAATTATAATGAAGTGGGTCTGGTGTTGGGTATATGGCAACAGTCAAGTATTCATCAAATAGGTATGTAGCAAACAAGATCATGGTATTGGGTCAACATCGGATCTTTTTATAGTACCATACTGGGTTAGGATACGGAGGAAAGAATATGTCGTTTGGCTAACGCCTAATTAACACGTTTCGTCGATGTTAAAATCACGACTACGTTGAATCAATGCCAGGCCTGATGCATCAGCTCGGTTATTATTCTGTGACGGGTATGATAAACAGACCCGCGGCTGGGCCAAAATTGGCATAGTGAGAATATACGACGGCGACATCTGGTCAATATCGCGTTGTTTTCTGGGATACATAGCTCTGGTATTGTGATTAGAATGAAATGATTCTATGCAAAATTGGAGCGATATGCAAGAGGTGAGAAAAACTGAAGACGTCTGGCGACGAAAGAGCAACCATACTACTCTACAGGAAAGCTTCCCTCGGCACCTCACATTTAGACCCGAGAATAAAGAAGATTCTCAGCCGCGCTTTTATTGCAATTGTTCATGTGAAGACTAAGGAGTATACACGCGGTCCCTAGCACCGAATTAACCCTATCTTGCCTCGGCTTTTGGGGACCTGTCGTGGCCTGAAGGGAAGGGCAAAAATCCCCCCTAATTATTGTTCTTACCTCTTGAGCTAGGGACCTTAAACTTACCACACTATACTCTTGGGTCAAGCTCTACCATAAAATGTAAAACAAATCCAAGATGACCGCTTTGATCACGTCACAGTCACCTCATTTTCAAAAACGGCATTTTTGGTCGATTTTTCGACCCACTTCTCATCGCGGAAAAACATAAATTTTGAAGAAATATGACAAAAACATCACTTTTCCGGTACCCCACGTGGCCGCCATCTTGAATTTTCTCGTGATCCCCTGCTCGGGGGGAGGAGGGGGAGGAGGAGGGGGTATGCAAATAGGCTCAAATTGACCCCAATATGATAAGCTATAAAGTCGCGGAGTTTCAGCTCTCTATTTTTTGTCATTCCGGAGATAGCGCAGAAAATTTGTTAGGGGGGTCATTTTGTCCCCCGCCCCTCCCCCCGCCAGGTAAGGTTAAGTGAAATTAGATACACTAGCCCGAGAGCTGTGGTGACAGATCCTCTCTACGGGGGAAACTCTCAAGAGGTCAAACAGGGTCGACGATTCTTTACGAACTATATCTTCGGGCGCACACCACATTTGCGTAAGAAATTTTCTTTCTCTAATTTCGTAATAAGAGAGACGGACCGTATTTGACCACATGCTAT
The DNA here is from genome assembly GCA_036873755.1 of Hanleya hanleyi. Classification (NCBI taxonomy): domain Eukaryota; kingdom Metazoa; phylum Mollusca; class Polyplacophora; order Lepidopleurida; family Hanleyidae; genus Hanleya; species Hanleya hanleyi. Next base: position 31,657 of record JAVTVY010014726.1, on the reverse strand, counting down.
TTCTTCCTCCATTTATACATGTAGTTGCCCATATCTATAAAACCATCATTTTCAGTATCGTCGGTCTTTCCAACAACGAACATATGCGAATCGATGCATGGATTCTCTTACAGACCGACCGGGATCGGAGAGTAACTGTTTTATTAATTAACAGTTTCATTTATGCACTTTTGGTGTACGTGAAAATCATGGCTCATTTTACGACAATAACATTTGAAATGAAATGGTAGGTCACTGCCCCGTGTTTTCGCCACTTCAGATTCTCCGGGATATTTAATGCAATAGTATATCTAACGAAATATGGATTAACGTTGGTAGTACCGAAAGAGAAAAGTTTTTTTTCTTGGTGAGGCGATTGGCTTGCATGCAAGATCAGTAACTCTAATGTCGGGGTATTGCCCGTCTTGTTATATACTCTTTCAGCATTCTATATGAGAGAAGAAAAAGGAACACACAACAGATTTTCGTGGCATGGAATACACCTTACGGCTGGTTCGTAATTAGTACATGTTCGTGGGTTAATCGCGTATGGTCGATTCTACATCGCCTGGTCATTGCTTGATCGAAAGCTTTCTTTAGGTGACGTTATGAACGCTCCGAGGCAAAGTCTTCATCTTTTATGGAGAATTGTGTCTAGCTTTGCAAGCTTTATTTGCTTGCACGGTTGTAAACAATGGAACCATAATCAAGCTTAGAACGAACAGGTGATCGATATAAATGGATAAGCGTCTGTAGATCTCCTTCCCACTTATATCTGGCACCAAGTTCGGTGGGATACAATCATGTCTGATCATCTCGATCAAGATCAAGGTGTCTCACAAGGTAGTATTTTGTCTGCTACGGATGTAGATGCTGACAGGGCCCAGCATCCTGATAGTCTGAGGGGTAGAATTGTTTTGTGAGGAAATGAAAAGGAGTCAAGTTCTTTGAACTTGAATTTACGTACGTGTTTCCAAACATTAAACCATCAGATGAGGAGGCCATTTCAATGAAGATTCCATCCAAGTGTAGTGAAATTCGGTCAAGTAGATCTCCATATATCTTGCAGACAAGGCCGGTATATACCTGTAGCCTAAGGTAGATAGACGGACGGGCGGGGACGCCGGACAAGGACGAATGAATGCACGCGCACCAAAACCTAATCAGAAGAGGAGGCCAATGAAGCTTCCACCTGCGTTTGGTGAAATTTCGTTCAGTAGTTCTCCAGATATATTGCAGAAAAAACTGTATATACATGTACAAGTAGATGGACGGACACGGACGAGCGACCCCCCCTCACTCCCACACACCAAAACCTAATCAGAAGAGGAGGCCAATGAAGCTTCCACCTACGTTTGGTGAAATTTCGTTCAGTAGTTCTCCAGATATATTGCAGAAAAAACTGTATATACAGGTACAAGTAGATGGACGGACACGGACGAGCCATCCCCCCCCCCCCCCACACACCAACACCTAATCAGAAGAGGGGGCTATCCCAATTAAGCTTCCATTCACTTTTAGTGAAATTCCGTCTAGTAGTTCTCAAGGTATCTTGCAGACTAGGCTTGTATATACATGTTCAGGTAGATGGAAGAACAGACGGACAGCGGACAAGGATGAACGCATGCACACACACCAAAACCTTACCAGATCATCCCAATGAAGCTTCCTTTCGAGTTTGGTAAAAGTCCGCCAAGTAGTTCTCAAAATATCTCGCAGACAAGGAAAGAGCACAGACAGACAGCACAAATATCAGATGTCTTCCCCTACATAGTTAGACGGATATAATAATGCCGGTAAGTCTTAATGTACCTTACTTATAGTCGAGATCACTGATCAGTATACTTGAATCGAAATAGACTTGGAAGTCGTTCTCAACAGTATAATGTTTGTCAGTCATGCTTTGTTGACGACATATTTGTGATGTAATAGCAAGGTCAAACAGCAAAACTACTTTTTGTTTCTTCTACAGTCGTTGCATCAGCGAATACCGTCAGTAATTATTAAATTACATTTGGAACAATAATGAAGCTATTTTCCAATATACGCTCTTGTTGGAAGAACTGTAGCGCAGTTAAAGGAATAGAAAACCCTAAGGCGATGCATACGAATATCGAAAGAACTATGTCATTAGTATTCGAAAAACAAAACAAATCAGCTTTTCTAGTAATTCCGAATGAATGAGAACATTTTGAACATCAGATTTATTGCCCAGAACAAGAATCCGTGGAGATCGCCATTTTAACAAGCCTGAGAGCCGTTAGCCAATGAAAATCCTTTAAATATCACCTGACATTATTTCTGTGACGTAGTTGGGCCCCAGGCAGAGTAGCTAATAACATGGAGACAATTGGAAATTATTGTGTCGATGGCTTTTGACAGATCGGTGGACCTTTCTTTAGGCTCCGAGACGATTATGAGGATCGTGATATATGAATGTCGAATTGATATACAGGTTGACATGTGGCATTTTGCATATGATTTCACAAGCTCTCTGTCTGAGGCAAGAATATCAGGCCACATCACCCGATAGCAGTAGAAGAAACGCTGCTAATGTTGCCGTTGTTGTTGTTTAATGCTTTACCTTATGGGATAGAGCCCGGATGACAACGTGAAATTTGTCGCAGCGCCATCTACATAAAAACAGTATGGCCCATCAAACGTCACAGTCATTCCAACATGTCGCAACGATAAATCGGTGTTTACTCAGCTGTAGAATTTTGTTAATTTTTTCTATGGATGTTTTTGGAATCTGATGGCATAATTCTGTCATGTCGAGCACGAGTTTACGCAGAGTTTACTATTCCTTTAATGGACTCTTCTGGACCGGAATTGTGTTAGGCGATGGATGAGTAAAATGATTTTTAACTGTGTATGTTGTAAAATCACTGTGCTCTCAAAATCAAGTTGCATTTCCAATTTGTTTATTTCGAAGGAATCCAGGTAACTATTGGTAAAAAATCCAGGCATCGAAATTAGGTGTTGTGAATTACCGTGAAGTCTACACTGTCGAGTCAATGGGAACCTGAAAATTAGAAGAAAAAAACGTTTGCCATATTCTCTGCCTGATTTTGTCTGTTTTGAAGTTAGACCTTAAATATATCTTTCTCTGTTTTGACAAAATAAACCATTACATGTATATCACAATTGAGTGAACCAATTGGAGCCATACGACGTTTGATGCTGACCGTTGAATCAATGATATCGCCATGTTTATCAATGTTGATCAGAGCTACCTAACTAGTTATGTTACAACGACTGCCCAACCAACTGGAAAAGGCACCTAATTATCCAGATATACCATCGGTTAGCAGTTATCTCATTCTAAAATCAGAAGACGGTTTTGCCAAACAGTCTGTTATTTTCCTCGCGCTTGGTTGCAGCTTAGTCCGAATAGCCGTTAGTCTATTCCTCCAGAAATACCACTAGCCAGAACTTTCAGCAGCCTTTTCTCGACCTGCCTGACGTTGCTAACGAATAGGAAAAAATAAAATGGTGAGTTCAAACATATCATGGCGAATATATACATTTTTGTAAACTGGAATCACAAAATCTTTCATACGGGCATAAGAAAGCTTGTGCCTGTTTATATTGTGAAACAATCAATTTTGATCCGTCTTCGAATGATAACTGCAATGAAACGCTTACTAGGAACGGTTGAGGAGACAGTTGCAGGGTATCTAAACTTTATTTGTCGAATTTCTGTCCGCTATTTGTATTCGAACCGTTGTTGATGAGAACCATTTGATTTGTTATTTCATGGTCCATATCGATCGTTCTCAACAGTTTAATGTTTGTCAGTCACGCTTTCAAACAACAAAACTACTTTTTGTTTCTTGTACAGTCGTTGCATCAGCGAATACCGTCAGTAATTATTAAATTACATTTGGAACAATAATGAAGCGATCATCCAATATACGCTCTTGTTGGAAGAACTGTAGCGCAGTTAATGGACTCTTCTGGACCGGAATTGTGTTAGGCGATGGATGAGTAAAATGATTTTTAACTGTGTATGTTTTGAAATCACTGTGCTCTCAAAATAAAGTTGTATTTCCAATTTGTTTATTTCGAAGGAATCCAGGTAACTATTGGTAAAAAATCCACACATCGAAATTAGGTGTTGTGCATTACCGTGAATTCTACACTGTCGAGTCAATGGGAACCTGAAAATTGGAAGAAAAAATCTAGGAACGAACCGGTTTGCCATATGCTCTGTCTGATTTTGTCTGTTTTGAAGTTAGACCTTAAATATATCTTTCTCTGTTTTGACAAAATAAACCATTACATGTATATCACAATTGAGTGAACCAATTGGAGCCATACGACGTTAATGCTGACCGTTGAATCAATGATATCGCCATGCTTATCAATATTGATCAGAGCTACCTAACTAGTTATGTTACATCGACTGCCCAACCAACTGGAAAAGGCACCTAATTATCCAGATATACCATCGGTTAGCAGTTATCTCATTCCAAAATCAGAAGACGGTTTTGCCAAACTGTGTGTTATTTTCTTCGCGCTTGGTTGCAGCTTAGTCCGAATAGCCGTTAGTCTATTCCTCCAGAAATACCACTAGCCAGAACTTTCAGAAGCCTTTTCTCGACCTGCCTGACGTTGCTAACGAATAGGAAAAAATAAAATAGTGAGTTGAAACATATCATGGCGAATATATACATTTTTACCTCCGTCGATCAGACGGAGGTCTAGGAGCGCAACGTGAAATCTCCCGCCAAATAATTGTCATATGGGGAACCCACGACTCATAGTATTTCCAATAGGGATCGTCATGGTTCCCGATGAAATCTTGAATCTTTTCTTTGGACACAATTGAAATAACGGGGTTCCCCATTGCAATGTATTGCAGTGGGCCTTGCTTCTGTAGTCGGGTTCCACCTCAATCTCGAAACCAGAGCTATCCGGTCCTGTCCTTGCAAAATGGTACATCTTCATAAAATTTATGACCTAGGCCTATCCCAAAGTTCACAAGATCATTATTGTTTAGCATCATCAGATAAACAAGAATAGTACGATCAGACAACATGCAGGCGAAAATACTGTATAATTGACGTAATTCGTTGTTTTCCGCGTTTCAATGGTTGATCTTCAATGCAGAATCTAGGTCAACTAAATTTATAATGTCTGCTGCTTCAAACGAGTAGGCCTACAAGTACGTTCAGTTTTATTTTTTTTTTAACAACAAAACTTGCATAATGTTAGCAACAAAAGTACATATCATAGGGCGTATGAACAGTACTATGTACTGAATGAAGAACAGAAATGCTGCAAATGCCCTGACCTGATCATGTACATGTCACGCTTAGAACCTTGGAATAGGTCATAAATTTCCCGAAGATGTACTGTCTTGCGGCACCAGTCCATTCACACCCATTCATCTCCTCGTGGGTTCGTCCGTTTGTGTGAATCGTGTACCTGTCATTCACTTTGTAAGTTACTACAGTCTGATAAAACTGGTGTTGATAATTGCAATCTTTATTGGTAATGATAATTGACACAAAATATCTCCTCCAAGCTGCACGCAAATTGCGTGGTTTACGGTTTCCAGGGGCAACGTTTTGAAGGGGGATAACTCCGCTCAATACTTCTAGAGCACTTGTACAAAAGTTGTCTCCCTTGGTATTTTTTTTTTCTAGCTTTGTTGTCTTATCAGTTCTAATATTTTTTTTAACTTGTTCAAACGATATAAAGATGAACAATTATTCTGAAATTAATTTGAGGGATTCTCCAATCCAATCAAGATTTTGCAGAACTAGAACACTTTTCAGCCATTTCTTAATTTTTTTTTTGTCTTTTTTTTGTCTTCGTTTTTTTTTTGTCTTTGTTTTTTTTCATTCTGGCTTTAGTGAGTCTGTATGACAAAAAAGAGCAATAAACCTGATTCTTTAATTTCTGTTTCATAGAATGAAAGAAAACGTGAATTTATTTTCAAATAAAAAAGTTCATCATTCTGCCGTGTGCTTTTGAAACATTCTGTCAATTTGGAACCTGCTTTGATTTTCGAGTTGCAAGTTGGTGCAGTGATCTCAATGTACATCATCATCATAATAAAGGAGTTAATTGTTCATCTTGAGCTTGACTAGTTTTGATCCATATCACCGAACGGTCTCAAAATTCTTCCTGGCAATGTATAATGTAATAGCTGATTTGAAGCGTCCATTGAGTCTGGAAAGACTTGATAGGTCTTGAAAAAGGTATGGAAAAGTTCTGGAATTTTGAAATCCCCAAGGTGTGGGAACCCTGTCGTTTTCTTTCAGTTGATGATATCCACCAACCTGGGTGTTCAAAAACAGTTATTCTAAATTTTGCTGATAAATTATATTTCCGGGGGGGAGGGGAGCTATTTATCTTGGCATTTGGCAGTTGAATAATGGTTTGATTTTGCAGAAGCACCAAATTGATCTACCTGCGTGAGTCTGTAAACTTATTTAATAAAGCTGATAAATAATATACATATACTTTTCTTTTCATTTACCCTAACAGTTTAGTGACATCCACATTGTGTGCTGTGATACTTGTTGATGAAGAATAATTTGCTTGTTAAACCCTGATAATATTCTGAAAACTTATTCTGAATTGTAGCTGAAACAAAGGAGTGTCTACATTCCACATGTAGGCCTACATTATTGAGATTTTTGACTGACAGCATGGATGGAACCTTTCTCAATTTTGTTTTGTAGTTTTAAGCCCTGGACATACCACTGGGCATTTATTTGCCATACGATCACATTTCACATGCTTTGTTCAGCCCCGTGATCTGGAACCAAACAGACAGTACACATGTATCACTAGATGAAATAAGGAGAACATGATATACATTTCAGGTTTTACCAATGCCAAATGACTTGAACAGAAGACAATTAGACAAAAAGAAAATCAATAAATATATCAATAAATAATAAATTACATAGAAAATTTTCTTGTCCTTGCAAGGGGGACATCAGACACACTGACAACACAGACCATTCATTCAAATTTCGCCTTCCATTGGGGAGGCAGAAATATTCCTCAAACACAGTATACATATTCTCTCTTATGATAAACATTACGCGTGTAATGATGACCGGCAGAGTGATACATGTGTCAATCGGTCAGACATTTTCAAGGATGCCCAGTTTTAACTTAAAACAACCATGCCGGACTTCATTCCTTATCTCAGAATAATTGGATCTAACTTTTACAAAACCTGCAGCCCCCAATAGCTCCTGGATCTAGACCACATAAATGAAGGGATCTAGTTTATCGGTGCTATGGCAAAAATATCATGTAGAATGGGATTGTGTGGATAATATCAAATTCATGAAAGTTGAAGTCCTGCAGCATGCTCCACAAATATCATCAAAGGTCATAAAACTTTCTGGTCTGCGCCAGTGTGGATCTATACTTTTTTTTTTTTTACAAAATTATCTCCCTTGACCAGGTGAGGACTTGAATGTGTCTGAAATGATTTAGCTTCTAGAAACAAAGACTTCATTTCCTGAGTAGAGGTAAAAATCGAACATATTTTGATTATTTTATTCAAATTTCAATTCCACTTCTGGTATATGTACATGTATAAAATACATACAGAATGAACTGCATACAGAATAACACAAAGAACAGGAATATGTATCTCATTACATTCTTAGCCAAAGATCAATACCTGGGTGATATTACAACAATACCATGGTGTTATATATTGCTATGATTGGCTTAACTTTACCTGCTGAAGATATTTCTAATTTGAGCGTAATGGGCAATCATACTAAATTTATTTTCATAACTTCATTTATTTTCACAATAAACACCATAATCGAGATTAGCAAGTGAAGTTTTACATCATAATATAATACGCATCATGGATCTCCTTCAGTTTAGTGTAGACATATATACCCTTGGATATCTGTTACCCTGATTCAGTCATAATATTGTCTGTATTATATTGATGTCGACAAGGAATATACATAATTATTTGATAGTATTATTAATTGTATGTTGTTTATGATTAGCATGAACTTTTTATTCGCTGGAATCCAGCCATTTGTTCCATATGGGCAATATTCTCATCAGCCATCACCATTCAATATGAATGTGATACATGTACAAGTCCATGGTAATTGATACATTATGGTGAAGGTGACCTGTAACACCAGTATACAAAATTATTCCGAGCTCATTGAATCAGCACATGATGCTGAGACAGATCAGAACGGAATGTCGGTAAAATCAGATGTGTTTTGTAGAGGATTCTGTCAATGAAGATGCTATACTGTACACATACAAAATATGAAGTGTTGATGTGTAGGGCCTATAGCATAAAATCACAAGCAAGTTGGTAAAACTAAGCACACAGGGCCTCATTTCTGCCGCTAACGTGTTGATTTGGGTGGGGGTGTCCTCTCATGGGGAGGTGTGGGTGGGAAGGGGCCTAATGTCTCAAGCAGTATTCCAGGTTTTCCATCAATATACTCTATTCCATACCCCAATATTTCAAGCACGTGAAATCAAAGAAATATTATTTGCGGGGAATGTGGCTTCCACATCCCTAGCTGGACATGCTAGTGGGGAACCCTCAATCTCACGTTGATTACCATTGGTGAAGTTAACGTCAACAAATGCAAAATTGAGCTTGGCATCCGGCCCTATGTTATTCAGTGATGTACTATTCGCCTACTGATCCTGTTGCCTCGACGGAGGTCTTTGCGCTCATTCAGCGCTTGTTGTAAACTGGAATCACAAAATCTTTCATACGGGCATAAGAAAGCTTGTGCCTGTTTATATTGTGAAACAATCAATTTTGATCCGTCTTCGAATGATAACTGCAATGAAACGCTTACTAGGAACGGATGAGGAGACAGTTGAAGGGTATCTAAACTTTATTTGTCGAATTTCTGTTCGCTATTTGTACTGGAACCGTTGTTGATGGGAACCATTTGATTTGTTATTTCATTGTCCATATCGGTCGTTTTTGCCCAGCTCTGTACATCGCTGCGAACAAAGACTGCAAATCCAACAACAGAAACAAATGACACTGCCCCGCTGACGATAAACACACTCCTCCATTCTTCTTGCGTTCCCTGCAACATAATATGATATTTGTGGCCTACTATATATACAGATACGTAAATCTTTTCTTAATATCATACATTGCATCCAATCGAAAAGATGCATTTAGAATGTAAGGCAGATTCAAACTAGACATTTGAGGATCGTGGTAATCTGGAACCGTTGAAATTTTGTTCCAATGATTGTCGTTTCTCATTGTTATATTAAGAGGTATGTTTCTATTTCAGACTGCTCCACAACGCCAATAGTTTTACAATACACAAGCTGTTGTCTTGATTGCAGAGAATTCGGCAAGGTAGTAAATGACTTAGTCACCCGTCCGACAACTCGAGAAGAAAGTAACCAAGAAAAACGGATATTTAATTCTAATTATAGAATTAAATATCCGTTGGTTTGACAATCTCTAACCATATATGACATTGGCTAAGGCATTTCATAATCTTTGCTGACACACTGCAGAATAATCGGACAACTCTGCGTTTCTAGCATGTCTCTAATACGACAAATATAAGAATTTCTCAAACTGGTGAATATATACTCCCAAAAATATTTTAAACTGCAGTGAAGAACTAAGAAATGTGTTCTTTCTGTTAATTACATGATAATGTGATACGTACATTCGGTGTGAGCAGGCCTATTAGCAAAGGGATCACAAATCCTGGAATTGCTCCCATGGTCATTAACATCCCAGCAATTTCTCCCGCATACCTGGAATAAGCGTTGATTATTTCCTACTATACTTTCGTATTAAATCCAATGCAGCCGAAATAAATATTAAAATGGATCCAATTAATCTTCTATATAATTCCGATGGACGGTATCTGAGGGACGTCATGAAAATTGACAAATCGCTCTCTTTCATTGGTCTGAAGGAGGCATAGTATGGAAATAGTTATACACATGTATCGTCTGTCCTTTCTATAACAACGTATTTATAGGAATAAAGTGATAAAGGATTGTTTTTGCGGCGAAGTATGTACGTTGACAGTATTACTAATTTTTTTCTGGACCTGTGATAAATACAAGAATCTTGGACATTACAGTTTTAATAATCCCGCACAGCCGAAGAGAGAATTCGCGTATATAACCGATACTTCAAATGTTTAATTTGATGTGAAGGGTTACAAATAGGACCATCTCGCGGAATGTGCGTTGACAAATACATTATACGCAATGGAATGAAAAGAGGGATCAAAAGTCATCAGGGTTGACGGTAATTATAGGATATATTTCGTCTAGAAACCTGAAAATATGGACCTACCTTGGTGCAAACTCTGCCATGTTGGGAACGTATCCTCCTCGTGAACATGAGTTAAATATCATGGACATCGTGAGAAAAACACTGGCCAATGCCCTCTCTTCACAGGAAATAAAACCCATGGCAGTAATGAAGGCTCCCATTCCAGTAAATCCTGGACAACGAAATTGAATTTGTCATAAAATCTTGTTCAATCCATTTGGGGTGATGCAAATTCATGGTAATGGGTGAAGAATACACACAGATGGATAATCGAATTAAGGAAGTAGATCACGTTGATTACGGAGCCATAGCATAGGGATAGTTGAAATTGTTCGAAACCGACTGAATTTCCCATTATTAATGCCCAGACAAATTAAAACAAGGCAAAAGTAAACTAATGACTGACATCAAGCACAACAAAACCATTTATCATTTTACCAGTTCCTTTAAATTGAAATAATTTTGACTACAGAGCGGGCCTGCCAGATTCATCGGTTGGACGTCACAGAAAGTTAGGTGGACAATGAATGATGCCTGCGGTACATCCGACACTTGATCTGTATTCAGTGTTAGCCAAACGGTGACTTTAAAAAATGCTTTGGAGATGAACTCCAAGAATATTTTCAATTTCTACATAAATTCCCCACCCTAGCCCCTCAAGAGCATAGGGCGGTAAATTGGGGGAGAAAAGAATGGAGACTATTATTTCATATTTCACAATAAGTATATTACCTCTATCGCATATGGCAAATTGAAGAACATCTGAGTTTGAGATTAGGTGAAATGAGTTTTAAACACGAAAATGGACTCATTTCTCTATTAACCCTATCTGGCCTGAACGATTTGGGGCCTATCCTGATATGGGCGGCCACTTACACCCCCCCCCCCTCCTCTTTAACATTGTTTTTATCCCTTCAGATAGGGGGCTGAAACTTACCAAAAATACTAGATGACCGTCGTGACGACGTTACAGTGACGTCACCTTGAACAAACATTTTTGGAGTGTGTTTTTTTAGACTTTTTGACTTTTGTTTATGCGCTTTCTTTAAAAAACCTGAATGACAAAAAAACGGGAATTTTGAAGAAAAAATGGCGAAAACATCCGTTTGTTGGTACCCCACATGGCCACCAATTTGAATTTACCCATGATCTACTTTTAGAAGGGTTATGTAAATGGGCCCAAAATGACCCCAATATGATAATCTATAAAGTTCCGCGGACTCTCAATTATTTGTCGTTCCGGAGATGGAGCAGAACGTTTGGTAAGGGGAGCGGCATGATGCCCCCCGGTATGGTTAATTCAATGGTGCTGGATGCATATACGAATGATGCAATGTATCTACAGATAGTATGGTGACCCCTGTTTTTATTTCATGATTTGTCCTATGTTAACCTTGTAAGTTATTGCCCAACGTTTAACCCTATCTGACCTGGGCGAGTTGGGGTGTACCGCAGCCGGGGGGGGGGGGAAGTGCACCCTATATATTTTTGCTATCGCAAAGGCTAGAGGGCTGAAACTTACCACAGTATATCTTTGGGTCAAGCTCTACGAGTATATGTAAAGAAATCCAAGATGACCACCATGATGATGTCACAGTCACGTCATGTTCAAAAAGAACATTTTGGTCGATGTTTCGGGCAGAACTTTCGATTTTTTTTTCTCGAAAAAAAACTGCATGATAGATTCGTAAATAATAATCTGATATTAAATAAAATATGTTTTACCCACATTTCCATGCCGAAAAGCCAATTAAATGAAGAAATCTGACGAAAACTTCACTTTTCTGGTACCCCACATGGCCGCCATTTTGAATTTACCCATGATCCTCTGTTTGGGTGGTCATGCAAATAGGCCCAAAATGACCCTAATATGAAAATCTAAAGAGCCACGGAGTTTCCGCTCTCATTTTTTTGTCTTTCTGGAGATAGAAGCCAAAAAAAACAACAGGGGGTGGGGGCGGAACGTGCCCCCACCAGGCCAGGTAGGGTTATATTAAGCATATTTTCACATTTAAAAATGAACGTGATCTACTCCCTTATTTCGCATTGCGGAAGTATTACAGTCCGAACAAACCTAAATGTTATGTTAAAAAATATACTTCTAACACTGATACGATGACCAATTCGAGCGTTCCCTCAAAATAATTCGAAACGAATCAAGCGCAGTGATACGAACATCACTCCCAGACATGTTGTGACAACAGCGGTCTACGGTAGTTCAAATACATCGTTCAAATCGCCAACATCGTTGTGTAACAAATGAGCCGCGTGGCAGCGTACTCCATTGCACTCCCAGGGCGTACATGTACGAGTTCTTCATAGCGTCAATGCAATATATATTTGCAGTAATTAGTTCGCTGCCATTGAAGGTATTCTAGCAATGCTTTACGCCAACAAAGCAGTTGATTACATTATCTGTGCATTTTCCGGGAGAATTTGACTCAACATATTTATAGTGAGGGAGATCTCAATGATCAGACAAGTATTATGACTAACCCGAGAATATTTCTCATACGGTAAGCCTGGTACTTTTGGAAAAAAAATCGAGTGCAAATCATAATTAGTACTATCACTTGAAAATGACAGAAGATACAATAAACATACCAACACACTGAAACAGCCGTCTAGTGTTAACGGTGCTGAACAGCCGTCGCCTCTGAACGAAATCCGCAAGAAATCCGACGACGAAACCGGATAAGAAATTTCCGATGAATGGAAGAGATGACAGAATTCCGTTCTGAAAACATGAGAACGTCAGAATATACAGAATATAAACCTGTCTATCAATCAACATAATTCACAGACTGTTGTCAGTTGACCAAAAGTGGAAAAGAGCGATTTAATAACCCCATTTCTTGCTTACCCAAAAGCTCAAGTGCGTAGAAGCAGGTGAATGTGCACGCATTGGGGCCAGGTGTCAGCTTGCAAATTTTGGTGTTGGACGTCAGACAGTTGAAATAATCTTGCAAAAAAAAATCCTCAATTTCACGCACACAAAAAATCGTAACTGTTGTCTTTTGTCATTAAAATACAATTTATGTCTCAAATTACCCGTATATTTCAAGGTCTGATCGTGATTGTTGCTTCCCCCAATGGAATATTTGAAGAGGGTTGACAGTTAATTGTTGGTTTTTATTTACTTTTCCATTCCTGTAAATAGCAATAACAACCAACCAATTAACAACACTATTAAAACATAGGGTCCATTGTCAATATGATAGAACATCCCTCCATACACACACCACCACCCCATGCCCAAATTGAAAATAAAATCTATTCTGAAAGGATATTCATTTATTACCGTCATCAAAATAAGCAAAATATGTATCTATTATAGGCACAGTCGTTTTCCAAGCTGTGTCCGAGTCATTGTGGGAATATGATAAAACTATTGACCACCATGTCTTGTTATTTAAACTGTACCAGTTAATTTGTATAAGATTTTTTACAAATCATTCGATCATCGTTAGCAACTAAAAGCGTTGCAATATCTGGTCTAGGTATTTTAATTCCACCCTCCAAAATTCTATGAAATCATCAATGTTGCAAGAGGTATCCATGATATATCTGTTTTCTCATCAATATACGTCAATTATGTGGCAAATTAGAGATAGCTCACGTGGCATGATTGTAGAAAAACGCGGTTGTCTGAGCTCTATACCTTACATTAAGAAATACGAGAAATTATTATTTTTCTTCTTTCATGAAAAAGCAATCACACTGTCTTGACCTATCGGCCTACACGATCCGCCGTCTCCCACGTCTTGACATGTGAGGACCTTTTATAATGGCTTATGGTTCAACAAGGATAACGTAAAAGAAAATGTGTCCCTCTATCTCTTTACGCGTTTCTGCAACGCTCCCTTGTTAAAATGTACGATTATATTATCAATGAAGCAATATTGCGATTGGGCATTTGACAACTCTCTTTCCCCTACAATACTGGCTATATAGGTTCATCACACAAGAAAATCTGAGCGGAAATATAACAACAACAACATAAACACACCGCCAATCTGCAAGATAATATACTTAGGGGTCACGTTCAATTAATCGAGTCACTTTCTCGATGCCTTCGAGATGGATCGAGAAATTTCTCGGCTGAAACCGGGAGGGCAGAACCGGAACCCCTGACGACAACTCCCGGTTTGCTCCCGGTTCTATCTTGATCGAAACGTCCCGGTTCTCGAGATGGTTCGAAATTGATCGGTAATCTCGAAGGGGGTCCCGGTTTCAATATGCCAGTGTTTTGTTGCCGTTAATTTGGCCTATCTTAACTTAAGTGTTGCCTTGGTTACATATTAGTGGGGCGCTCGTCTTCTACGTATATCGCGGCCAAAATATAATTCAGAAAACGGATTTTTTATGATGTTTTCAATGTTATTAATCGTTTAATCGACGTTTTGTGAATCAGTTGAACGAAAACTTTCATTTACCTATATATAAATTATGAATATATAATTTAGTGAACTGCTCTTACATCGATAATTGATTGTTTATCTGACTAGTATTCGTCGCGGAATAAATGACGCACCAATTGGATATGATCTGAATAATAATGGTTTGGAAGCATGCATTAATTATTGTTCTATATATTTATCTTCTTTTTTTTTGAAAACATGAATCGTTCCAACCGAAAAATGAAAGCTATGCTAAGAGCTTGACTGTTGAATCACCTCGGTGTGTAATATGTTTTATAATTTGGTAGTCTTCATTGCAGGTTCCATTTTTTTGAAAATTACTGTATTGTGATATAGTTAAAAATAAGGAGATTATATCAACAACGTTCTGACATAAGCTTGTCTGAAAGTGGAAAGCGGAAATACTGGTAATCGGAACTAGAGGTGTTGATAATTCACGCCACAGTCGGTCTGTGAAAACCCGTCGGCTTGAAACAACAGCGAAGGGAGTGAGGTTAATTTTTTTGAAAAAAAACCCAACTGAAACAGCATGCACTGTTGGCGTTCTATTATTTATTGCTGATTTCATGTGTCTAGGAAATTAACCAAATAATGGATGTATAATAACTGCCCGATTCAGAGGGCAATCACGCTTTATACCAACGGTTACATACATTCTACTATAAACGATGCCGCGTTTTGTTTGTCCGAAAACTTCGATCGAGCGTTTATGTTTATATTCTCCGGTTTTCAGTGAATTACCAGACGCTCCTGTGATCTTCGTAGTCTCTTTATTTCTGAATATACGGGGGAAATCTCTGACGGTAAAGATATCCCATTCTGATAACTTTCAGAGGAACATATGGAATTTTATCCTAGACTTGCATAATTTATTTCAATTCACAGTTCCTGGACGTATCTTATAAAGTGATTCAAATTCTAAAAAACAGGTTCAGAATAACTGAATAATATTGAGACAGTTTATACATTTTCAATTAGGGATGTTTCTTTCTTTCCATTTATAACGTTTAGAAAAATTGGGCTGTCTGAGCAAGTATGCGACTACAGACCTCTAGACGGAATAACAAAATAATTTTAAATTATTCATGTTCAGTCTAATTCATTTAAATGCATATGTATTCCCCGAGATTAATCTCTCTGCCACAGAGAATATTTATACCAAGCATACGCCTTCCGAATGATTCAAACTTTCATTTGATGACATCTCGATTCCATTCTCGAAGCATGTCGAGTTATTTCGAGGAGGATCGAGATGGTCTTGCGCTTCAAGAGAAAACCGGGAGCAAAGCCGGACAACAATCTATAGAGATAAACCGGGACCCTTTGAGACGAGATATTTATCGGTTTTACTCGTTTATCGAGAAACCGTCTCGATCGATTGGACGTGACCCCTAATACGGGACGGAAACAGGAGGTCAGAGGCGACGATGTTTGGTTAGAAAGCATTACTGTACATGTCGTATGTTCTCCTATCATGTTCCCAGAATGAAGATGGAAAACAGCGAATCTCCAGCTCAGAAGTTTGTATTTTTCATTGGGATTCCGGTTTAGCATCTCAACAGATAACAGTGGAATAAATAGGGAGATTCAGAGAAAATAGCATGAATACAATCGGAAAATGTGAAAACAAATACAGTTTTAGAATATGATATCATCAGATCAGCCATACTGGAGATTGGTCACATTTGCTGGGATTCCTTGGCCCGAAGAAATATATAATGAAATTATTGCAGCCTTATCATTCGGACACTCGCATATTCGCACTTTCAAATTTCTTTCAGTGAGTTAAAAGCTTGAAAGTACGATGTTAATACGAAATGTGGATAAGAAAGAGCGAGGGTTAAATTCAAAGCAGCGATTGTTCGATTTGATTGACAATAATTTCCAATATTTGAACGCATTTCCCTGATATTGGAAATGAGACTCTTTGTTAGAATGCCGGAAAAGTCGTGCTGATAATCGTTTTGCTCAAGCGAGATCCGAATTCGAAATTAAAATCGACATGGCACGACAGAAAGAACTTTACGGAAAACAGCATCCCACAGAAGGGTCAATCGTGCATGTGTATATCTAAATCGACATCGATCGATATTTGAATCTCGGTTCCCGGTCTAATTCGCCTTTCGCCTTGACAAAGAAATATGTCTCCTGGACGCCCACTGTGGTAACATTTTAGATACGTCCAAGCCACCCTCCCGCCTTCAGTTTTAATCTGTATACTTAATTTGTGTATTTCAGCGAGGAAACAGAAAATATCATTTTCGTAAAGTGTAATTTTGTTTTCATTTTTAACTTTCTAAGATATTTCTACGAGATATTCTGGTCTCGTTCATAGTAAACGGTAACCTGATCAGTAGCAAAAGACAAGGGAGTTTGGAGGTTGGATTGAAGATCGGCTGACCCCAGGTAAGTTGAGAGATACAGATTAGATTCTCGTTTACTGGACTGCTGATTGCCCTTTATCAAGAAATTGTACAGATAATTGGATCTTTCATATTATTTTGAAAATTTCCGTGATGAGGGCAATTAGGACAAGGGGTGCTTGATAGTTTAATAGTCACAGCAATGTCATAAAAATAGCCAACGATAGTTTGGTTGAGCTTTAAATGTTTTGTTCAAAGTATAAACGCTATGACTCTTCTTTAGGAACCCCTTTCCTCTCTTCAACGACACACACAAGTATCCGTACCCCATCTCGCTCAACCCTCGTTAATTGAGAGATGGAAAAGCGGGAGCATCTCAACGTGGCACCCAACTGCTCTGATTGAGGAAGAGATTCACTCCCGAGATTATTTTATGAACATACCTGTGCTATATCATAATGTAGAACCTCCTTCGTGTAGACGATGAGACCGAGCTGAAACGTGTAAGTCACCCAGTCTTCGCCAATAGAGGCGATCAGGACTGCCCAGAATGCTGGCGAGGTAACTATGCTCAACCACGGCGTTGCCTGTTTGCGTTCCTGTATGCGGAGTGTTATAGTGCAAATAGAGAGGGTGGTTACTATGAAAGTGTATCCCGGGGGAGGCGCATTCTGGAGATTGGAGACCATAGTCAGCGAGGATGTGATAAAGGGGGAAATTGTTACATACAATTTCGAAATATATCAACAGTCACATCTGATCAGCGGGGACTTAGATGAAGAATATTCATGACAAGAACAGCATAAGTAGCACGTTATTTGTCGCATCTGTTTTTTTTTCATAATTTGCCAGCCGTGAAGTTAAATTCAATGTACAAATAAAATTCTTATTTTGCATACATTTGTGCGTTTTGAATGACGGTCGTGTTGGAATAATTAGTTCAACGGGTTTCCATTTGAGAGTAGCCATACCCAAGGATTCATTGACATACTCGTTCCTTATCACAGTTTCATTCATTTGCATTACAAGAAAAGAAAATGTGAGAGAAAGACTTACGGTTATCTTCTGTACCTTTCCAATTTTACGTTCAATGAACTTTCGTTCTTCATTCGATATTCTCGGATGATCTGCGGGCGTGTCGTATACAAAATAAAACCAACATACCACACAAACAGTCGCTGAAATTCCTGAAAGTAAATAACGACGATAATGTTTTGAGTCATCGGATTCATTACGAATCGATCGTATCATTCATCCGACTCAGTTTCTTGGTATGAACGTCAGAGCATACTTCGGCTTGAATCTGGGTCAAACGGGAACTGTCCAGGTGGGAACTTGGAAGATTCCACTAAAGTGGAATGGGAGACCGCGCTTCGTGAAAAAGAATCATTTTTAGAAGAGAACAACTCCGTATTATCAATAAAAAATAACACACGATTCAATTGGGAATATGGCGCTTGGCTCTGTCAATTACTAATATCGTTGATCGTTGAGTTACTGTCATCCCAAAGGCAAAAAATGGTATCGGTAAACTTTTAAAGCTATATTGATAATAATTTCTTTTTGATTTCTAGAAAACAAATGTGGTGTGATAGAATTTCTTCATTTCTTTTTGTATATTTTATGTCAGCTCTTGTTAGAAATTTTAGGGTCTGGCTATCCTACAAACTTTAATACTATGCAGATTATATCAGGTCAACCAAATTAGTTATTTCTGTATCACTTCCTTGGTTAAAAATATTCTCAAATAGATCTGGGTCGCCCTGGCAGACAAACTTGAAGCGGTACAGGTTCAATCTGTAAAGTAGCATTGCATGTTGTATGCCTAAATTAGTCTTGTAGAAATTATCCATATTTATGTAAAATGTCCATTCTACAATAGCCCTATCTGGCCTGAGGGTTGGGGGGGGGGAGGGGGTTGGCAAAATGGCTCCCCCTACCAAACTTTCTGCGCTATCTCCGGAACGACAAAAAATTAGAGCTGACACCCCGTGACTTTATAGTTTCTCATATTGGGGTCATTTTGAGCCTATTTGCATAATGCCTTGAGGAGAGGATCATGGATAAATTCAAGATGGCCGCCACAGAAAAGTGATGTTTTCGTCATTTTTCTTCAAAATTTCTGCTTTTCCACCATGGGCAAAAACTATGTTATTTCACATCACATTAATATTTACTAATTTATCATGCATTTTTTGTGGAGAAATTGCATAATTAAAAAAAAATCGAAAAATCGACCAAAAAATGCCGTTTTTGAAGATGACGTCACTGTGACGTCATCAAAGCGGCCATCTTGGAATTTTTTAACATTTCCTGACAGAGCTTGATCCAAGAGTATAGTGTGGTAAGTTTCATCCCCCTAACCCAAAAGACAAGAACAATAATTAGTGGGGGCCATTTCGGCCCCCCCCCCTCAGGTCTGGACAGGTCCCGAAATAGGGTTAAAAAAGGGATGCGAATATCTGCAGCTGCTGCTTGAACATAAATGTGTTCAAGGACAACGTGATTGATTTTTTGTCACCTATTTTGTGCGATTTAATTCCTCAACGAAATTTGCGTAGACAAGCGTTATTCATACCTGCTTTCTCCACATTGACACAAAGCCTGTACTTTCTACCATTTATGATGAACTGAAGTAGTTATATAAATATAACTGAAACAGCTGTTGTGTAAATAACGCTATAATTGCGTGTTCACTACATAATACAGTTTCTAAAGTTGAATATTTTAAAGTGCCTCATGAAAATGTTATGTGGCTTCTCATTTGTATATTTTTAGTGAATTTCTTATTATATAAATTGTGCATGTTATATTTTATTGTTGTCAATCCCTATGGGTCAACCGGGTCTGTATTGAATTGAATTTAAATAAATTGTAAAAACCCTTAACTCCAGGTTGCCCTAATATTGATATATCGATATAATGGGAACATGATTTTTAACTAGTTTAGATAAGAGTCAGGTCGGAAAATATGGCGCATGACATATTATGGTTGACACATTCAAAATGCATTATAACTGGTATAATGATACAATTACGTGACACGGCAAGAGCATTACCAAATGTGTAAAATATGGAGCCCCAGCCGCGATCGAAGCCATACGCACAAAGTACACCGGAAATACTGAAAGCGACGACATAGCCAAGAGGAAATCCTGAAAAAAAAGAATAGAATGTTTTAATCAGTTGGTCGAAGTGTATGCGTCACATCCGACATTCATTATTCACCCATCCTCTAACCCTACCTGGCCGGGGGGGGGGGGAGGCGGACAGTGCCCCCCTAGTGAACTTTTCTCTGCTGCTCCGAAACGACAAAACCGAGGAGGCTGAATTTTGGTGGCTTTTAAGCTTATATCATTGGGGTCATTTTGAACCTATTTTTATATACCCCCGGGCAGAGGATCATGGGTAAATTCAAAATGGCAGCCATGTGGTATCCGCGAAAGTCGTGTTTTTCAATCTTTTCGCTCCATTTCTTCACATTTTCCTTGCCTAAAAGGCCTTGAAAGTATTTTATTTATTCAAAACTAATTATTCTATATTTTATTTTATTTTTTTTCGAGAAAAAACTCGGAAAAATAATAATTTTGAAAAATCGACCCCAAAAAGGCCGAAAAATGGCTTCCGTGAAGATGACGTCACTGTGTGACCTCATCATGGCGGCCATCTTGGATTTTTTTACATTTCCCGGTAGAGCTTGAACCCAAGATACGGTGTGGTAAGTTTCAGCGCTCTAGCCTTACTGGTAGAGAAAATATATAGGGGGGGGGGCACTTTCCGGCCCTCCCCCCAGGCTGCGATACACCCCAAATCGCCCAGGCCAGGTAGGGTTAAAAGACAATAGATTGCTGTGGATACACTTATGTGTTCTTTGGAGGGGATGGAGGCTTGAAATTGGACAGTCCCGAGATAGAACTCTCTAGTCATGGAAGGCACAAAAGACGTCATTCCCCACATGACGTCGGGCGAAGGTTAGACACTGGGTAATGGCACTGCAAATATTAATACTGCAAAAAGCGAAACATAATGATCATTGTGGCTTTCAAAATAGTGAAAATCCAAACAACTCTGAAGATGTTATGGTCCCGGAGTTAAATAGACATCTGCATACATCGTCTGTACAATACCGTGAATAAAATAATACAAAATTTCCATTGTTGAGAAAAGTTGTGTTGCCTCATGTCCATGGCGTCGTTTCGCGCGTTTTTTCGTTATTGAGGAGTTCCATTTCGGGACTATCCCATTGTAATTGCGGGTATCGGCAACGAAACTGTGCTCTCGTAAAATAGCATGTCATACGAAGAGCGTATGCTAAACTGTGGGGGGTTTGCCTACATTTATCGGGATAAACATCATGGTACTGTAGTATAGGCTGACAATTGTGCATGGCCTTGTGTGCCGCGGATCTTAAGGTGCGATATACCGTAGCTTTTGTATTAGTTGGATATAATTGTGAGATTAGGAATAATTTAAAGGATGGAAATCATCCACACTCATCATTAACTTTCTTTGGAGTCAACCATTAAAATTATTGTTCAAATTAGCTTTTCGAACATTACCATACATGTTTTATATCAATCTTATCTACGACAAAATTTACACTAATCAAGCTAATCGTTCTATCAATTATTTGCCCAGATAATCGTTTAAATCTAGTGTGACAACGTTGGGCTTTTGTTGTATATCTACAGCACAACACCGCTAGTGACTAGACAACAATCAAAGTACCGTGTAGGGCTTTACCGGAATGCCTTTTCAGGCTTCTTCTTTTCGTAAACTTGCAGTTTTATTTTTGGTATAGGGGAACGAAACAACCCAGACTAGGTAGACAGTTTCGATAGTACTTCAGAATATGTCATTTATACATATGATTCACTGTCATGCCTTAAGCGATGATTGAAAGTGGAAATTCAACTCATCCCACCATCTTGAATATTCTACAATTATATGACTGTAAATTTGATCAACAAATTGATATTGTGTTTTGTTGGGTATCTAGTCACCTTGACATCAAAGGTAATACTGAAGCTGACAAAATGACTAAGGCAGCCCTAGATGATGAAGTTGATCCTGTTGGAATCCCATACAGTGATTTCAGACCATCTATCTGTGCTTATGTGAGAAAGCTGTTTCAAGCTTTATGGGATGCTATGGATAATAACTTCACGAGTTAAAAAAAACCTGTGGGCAATACTCATCTGAACAGGTAGAAACGTTTCGATCAAGCCATTAATATTCGATGTAGAATCGACCATACAAGATAAACTCACGAACATTTACTGAAAAAAGAGCCAGCCCCAAGGCGTATTCCATGCCACAAAGACCTCACAGTGAAACATATTCTTATCGACTGTACAGATTTTAAGATTGTAAGAGATAGCTTTTATCGAGCAGCTTTGGAAGATCTTTTTAGTCGAGTAAAAGAAGATTGTATTTTAGACTATTTGAGAGATATGGGTTTGTTGCATAAATTTGTATGTATGTACATGTTTTTAATGCATTAGTTTACTGAGTTATTAACTTTAATACTTAGAATTTTGTTTGATCGTCGCCATATAGCTGAAATATTGCTGAACGCGACGTTAAACCGTAATTCTCGTTATCTCGCTATGTCGAGATAACGTCTTGCGTAGAGGGAGATAACCTGATGTGGGCTATATATGTTATATGCGGATTGAGTCTTAATTTAGTCTGGTATATCCTGGTCGTTCATCGGCCGATGGAAATGAGATTGTGAGAACGCGAGTGCCATACAGGTTTCCTTGAGCAATCAATGATCGTGGCATCGGACACCAGTAACGGCGGGTTCTTGTATTTTTGTCTGGAGCGTTCGACTGGCCCTACGATCGACAATGTCAAATAGGTGTATATCGTTTATTTACAAACCAACATACCTAAGACATTTTGAAATTATTCATTATTCGTTTTCATATGTTCAACGATTAACATACGAGATGGCTTTGTTTGCTCCTTCCAATAAAAGACTATAAACCCCGTGAGAAAATGAAACACTGAAATTTAGGTCACACACCAACGCTCTTCAACACCTTGCGCCTAAAATTAAGGTGTCCTAAGATCAGGTTCAACTAAAAATAATTGGCATAACCGCACACTTGAAGAGGGTGATGGACGGAAGCATGCACATTTTTTTTAAATTTGTCTACTACACTTCACTATGTATATATGAAGCATAATGCCGTGAAGATCGGCCGGATGATGTATCGCCAGACAGTAAAATCAGCAAACATCATCTGGTCCATCTATCAACGTTATCAACAGCCGTAAACATACCTGCCCAGCAAATCGTCAAGAAGCGTGACCTTTCCAGTGGAGGGGCCCATCGTCCGCTCAGGTTGAAAACGGCTGGTAATATCATTCCCTTCGAGAGATGGATAAGACAAAAAACAAATTTTCAGAATAATCAGTCTTGTATTTGTTTTTTGGTAAAGTACTAAAACGAACAGACATGCACGTGGTACGTGTGCGGCGAAAATCTGTGTCGCCATCAGAGTGGATCCCACCCTTGGTACATGTGAAGAATCGGGTTGTGAAATCATACTTTTTTCATAATCTGTGTGACAATATGGTTACATTGGGACATAAGACATCTATAGTGGAACAGAACGCGACGTTAAATCTTAATTCTCTCTCACTATCTATCTAAAGTGGATCAGGTTTTTCGTATTAGCCCACCTCTGGCTTTGCATACCATGGGTAAATTCACGATGGCGTCCATGTGGGATACCAGAAAAGTTATATTTTTGTCAGTTTTCTTCAAAATGTATGCTTTTATTTGAGGAAATTGGGCAAAACTCTTTTTTATTTCACATCAGACTATCATTTATTAATTTATCATTCAGCTTTTGCAAAAAAAACACAGTTGATCCTGTTGGAATCCCATATAGCGATTTCAGACCCTCTATCTCTACTTATGTGAGACGGCTGTTTCAATCTTTATGGCATGCTGTGAATAATAACAAACTTCATGAATTCAAAAACACTGTAGGCTATACTCATCTGAACAGCAAGAAACGTTTCGATCAAACCATGATGGGGCGATGTAGAATCGGCCATACACGATTAACTCGTTAACATTTACTAAACAAAAGAGCCAGTCCCAAGGTATATTCCATGCCGTGAAGATCTCACGGTGAAACATATTTTTGTCCAATGCATAGATTTTAAGATGGTAAGAGATGCTTTTTATCGAACGGCTACTTTGGAAGATCTTTTTAGTCGTGTGAGGGAGGATTGCATCTTGGGTTATTTGAGCGAAATCGGTTTGTTACATATGTTTTAATGCGTTGGGTTTCTAAGTTAGTGACTTGAGCACTTAGAATTTTGTTTGGTCGTCGCTATGTAGCTGAAATATTGCTGAACGCGACATTAAACAACCTTAATTCTCTCTCTCTCTCACACACGAACATAAAATTATAAAAATCTGACCGGAAAATCAACCAAAACATGTCGGTTTTGAAGGTCACTGTGACGTCATCAATGCAGCCATCTTTGCTTTTTCACATTTTATGATAGAGCTAGACCTCAAGGGGTAAGAATAAAATATTAAGGGGTCCTAAATGCCCCCCCCCCCCCACCAGACGCCTGGACGGGTCTCAATAAGCCCAAGCCAGATAGGTTTAAGTATTTACCAGTGAAATCCCAGCAACAAGACGGACGGCGAAAAGTACATATATATGAGTCCTCGCTGAAACTGGAGTAACGCAGGTAGCTAATATTGCCACCACCATCGATAGTCCAAGGACTTTCCGTGTTCCATAACGCCGAGCCAACCATCCACCGAGAATTTGTGTTGTCAAATAACCATAGAAGAATGACGCCAGTAATTCCCCTTGAATTTTCTTGCTCCATTCAAATTCTCCTTCCTTTTAAATCAAAATAATAGTCATTATATGAAAGTAGAGCATATCAGCATTGGAATGTCCATTTAGAATAGTACAGTTTTCGATAAGTATTCAATTTCACGTCTGAATGTAGTCCACTGTTTGGAGCATGAAGTCATGTTTAATCCGAAATAATCATCATTAATCCGAAATAATAACGGAGAGGAAATGAGTTGGAAAGCATCAAATAAAAACAACGAAGACATCAACATTATTATCTCGTGTAGCATTGATAAAGTCACGAAGAAAACCAATGTGAAATATCGCAGGATACAAAAAGGTGAACGGACTAGAATAAATCAGGCTTACCTGCCCTGTAAGTGTGGATATTGAGGTAACGTATTCGCAACCGTCATGTGACTTGCGTTCGTATTGAACTGTGGTGTTGGTTCTGTCTGGACTGGCCGTATCATTTTTTAAAGCAGAACTGGCATTGGTTGATTTTACCATGCACACAATGGCAACGCTCAAATCCAGTCTTAGTGTGTAGTTGACGCAAAGAGCGAAGAAACAATTGATAGCTATTATCCATCTGTATTGCAAACAACCATGCCGCCTGCCTATAATGAATACAACATAAGAAAAAAAAACATTAGCGCATTCCTTATCATATATACCCAGGATCTAAGCTCAATCGATTGTCCCATCGATTTAACGTTTGACTCAGCCCCGGGGAGATTTCTTCGCATGATTGATTATACCGCTCAATCAGATATCGAAGTACATCATCGCTCCATCGCGTCATATGGTTAGAAAGCCTCTCCAAAAAACGTTCGTTTGTTGGTCGAGACATTTGTGATATTTTCTCGATATCGAGATTTTCAAATTTGAGAGCAAACGTGATTTTTTATCAGAAAAAAATGATTCGCGTCGGTTTTCTTCTGCTGTAGTGATCGACTCTCATTCGGGACAACTTTCTAAATATACATATATATATATCGCCACTCAGGTGACTAACCTTAGGTGAGAAAAAGGGCCAAAAATCAATTTAAATTAACGCCGCATTCGACTTCGACGAGCCTGGTATCCTGGCTAGCATTTTGCGTTCCCGACACATACCAGTAGAATAGGGAACGAGGTAATATTCCTTGGAATGGGGTTCTAGTTCAAGGTAGACCTAAATATCGCATGCACTGACAAACCTATTGTGCATAAGTACCTAGATCTGTATTCCTCAAGTTCTTATCCGTTATTATAGATGAAACATGAGTGAAACCAAAATATGCTATGGCGCAGATTGGAGATCAGATGTTCAAACGAACTGATTTATGATCATATGCATTAATCTTGAATAACAAAAGGGGGCTGATTATGAATATGTAATATTCAACGCTCGGTGTCTTCAAAACTCCCGACGAACATGGTCGGTATAGTATTGCACTGGCCATATAGTTTACAGCGTGGTGTAAACAGCTGTCAGAATGGACGTAATTATGTTAATTCGCCTCTCGATGGTTTCGCGATTTTTCTTTTGAGGCTTTCTCGATCAAAACTTCTCAACATTCTCTCGATCTACAGATGACTAAAAGAGATGAAAAAAAACAATATCGAACAAATCTATCAAGAATTTTGAAAACCGTTTTTTCTTCGAGAAAATCAAATGACATTTTTGACTCCAGCAAAAACGATTGGTGGAGTGGTTTCCTAAAGCATAACCAGCGTGGTATTCTTGGGCACGACATAGAGTATCTGTGGCTGTAAAGATTGCTTCAGACGTGCACCACGTTTCTCCTTACATAAACGCGTATGTCAATATTGGTACGTTTGCCCTTTGCTGTAGCAGACAAATTTCCGTTATGTATATTATCTGTGCATGAGTTTAATGGCCATTAAAAGCTGCTTTCTGACAGAACCAAGATCTCATCTACGACATCATCAGCAAATATTGGAACCACCATTGAGATAAAATCCTACGGGGACCACACAATCACTTTCGATAGATTGGTTGAGTAGATGCCAAAAGTTCTCGCCGAATTTGATTTAAACGGCTTCAAAGAAAGTAAGAAAAAATATTCGAAATCTAACTCTCGTGATAAGTCTCTATTTTGAATTTAAATTAAATTAATTTACTTTTACGATCAATCAACGCAAAACTGCACCTTTTTATTAGCCCTATTAGGCGGGAGGGAGGGGGGGGGGCAAAACGGCCCCCTACCAAACTGTCCGCTCTATCTCCGGAACGACAAAAACTGGAGGGCAAAAACTCCGTGACTTTATAGTTTATCGTATTGGGGTCATTTTGACCCTATTTGCATAACACCGTGAGCAGAGGATCATGGGTAATTTCAAGTTGGCGGCCACGTGGATACCAGAAAAATCATGTTTTCGCCATATCTTTTCAAAATTTCTGCTCTTTCGAATTGAAAAGTGAACAAAAATTATTTTATTTCAAATCACATTAATATTTACTAATTTATCGTTTAGTTTTTGCGGAGAAATTGCATAAATAAAAAAAATCGGAAAATCTGACCGAAAAATCAACCAAAAATGACGTTTTTCACGTCATCAAGGCGACCTTCTTGGATGTTTTACATGTTCTGGTAGAACTTGACCCAAGGGTACATTGTGGTAAGATTAAGCCCCCTGGCGCAAGGGTTAAGAAAAATAATTGAGGGGGGGGGGGGCATTTCGGCCCCCCAGGCCTGGACAGGTCCCAAAATGCCCAGGACAGATAGGCGTAACAAGCGTCAGATTCGACATTCAGTATCCAGCTGTATAAAAAAAATATTTTCTTCGGAGATTGTTAAGAAAACAATATCGAACATTAGCTAATGTATTTATAAAATATAGCAAAATTTTCTTCCAAAAAAAAAAATGAACGAACAATAACAATTACATTGTGACTGGTCGACGATGCGGTCACTTGGCTGTACAGTTTTTATGTCGACGATACTAAGACGACTACTTCGGGAAGATTTAGCCAATACTTTGATAACATTACATGCCTTAAACAAGTTATGTTTGTGTGACAGCATACTATTTATTTTGTATTCCGCCGGTATATACCAAATATGCAATGGAATACTCCTTTCAACATCAGTCGTGTGGATATCCTATAGCCGATGTCTGGCTATGTATAACTGCGGAATCAATACATCAACAGAAGGTTGTAGTAAGCACGAATTATGGTAGCTTATAGTTTCAAATATGAATGTCACTATCCTCTGTTTATTGATACTAGGATGGAAACATTGCATGAAAAGACTTCACAGTCCAAACAACGAACAGTGGACGACCCTATACTTCATCGCTGTATATTTGCTCAACATCGCGTTGGCTCCGATAGTAGGTGACCATTTAACCCCTCGCAATTTGTCGGGAAGAAGAAACATATTAATCTTTTGAACGCGAAGCTTCAACCCCTACTCTTAAACAAATCATTCTACGGATAATTAAGACACTCAAGGAAGATTTAACAGCCACAAAATGTTTCTCAATGAAAGAGGTAATTGTCTTCCTACCACTCCTAACGATATACTGAAAATTCACTTGACTTACAAAATGCATAGATCACCATACAAAGCTAGATTGATACATGTAGCTAGTTCCAAAAGCCGCACCACCAAGCTTCTTGTAGCCCTGGTGACGAGGGCCCTTCAGAAGGTATTGCGCCACATTTTCAAAGAACACTGGCATTGAATGCATGTGGATATTGAAAAAGTCAAAATATCTTACAAAAGATCTTGATGCGAAAGGACTGATACCCTACATAAACAGACAATTTCAAAGTCCGGTCCTTCTCATTCACCAAAAGCTCTATAGACGATATTCTTGCTGTGGATAATCGGTATATAAATGACGCAGTGAAGGATATGTATTCACCTCCACTGGATTTGAAGGAAACGACAGGCGGCCTTTATGGAAAAACGTATTTAGATCTATATCTCTATAAAAATGAAGCAGACCTTCTCTCTCGTCAACTTTACGACAAAAAAGATGATTACAATTTCGACATCGTAAACTATCCCTATCTTGACAGTAATATACCAGAGGGACCGACATATGGCGTATACATATCTCACCCAGTAACATTTGCTAGATTCTGTGCCAAATGTGACTCATAAATGAGTTTAGATCATTTAGCGCTTCCACTCAATGTTTCTCAAATTTGGTGATACATATCGCATGCTGATAGCAAAATACGAGCGTAGTGTGCAAGATCCTTGGCGTTACGTTTCGTAACTTTCGCTCAACCCAGGTCTAGGGACCATATGAACCTATGCGTTTCAAGATCCTCGCTGAGATACATCATACTCTAGAACCGACTTTACAATAAAAATAATATGGATTAAGAGTACAGATTAGCGATACGGATTTGATATTTTGGCACATAATGATGTCTTGTCGGCATCGTTGAAAACTGTTGACCGCTTCACTCTTGCAGGAAACTACTCTTGCAGGAAACTAGCCTAGTTTTATGTATACAAATGTATTTATTGCAACATCTTAATAAAAGTATAGAACACTGGAGAGTGAAATATAATACCGTGAAATATAAATGATCCCACACACAGATGAGACCAACAGGCGTCTACTCCGTCATTCAATTAAGTCTGGGAATTATGGACGCGGAAATTCTTTAAAGAACATTTATATTTCACGGTATTATATTTCACTCTCCACTGTTCTATACGTTTATTAAGATGTTGCAATAACTTTGAAATCCATGTGCAGGAAACTTCGTAATTCCTTGAAGCGACAGCGCTGTAAATCTTATACATGTACCTGACACCATGTAAGTCTCTAATTATCGAAATAGACGGATTTGAGCTTCAGAAAGCTTCTCCTGCCTCGTTGCATGTCTTACCGTACGGTTTCTTGAGTATCAATTGCAGTTTACTTACATGGATATCGGAGAGAGTGATCGGAATTGAGAGATCCCTTTCTCTGCTAGGAATATGAAACTTCTGAGCCAATTCCAACAGAGAAATAATTAGTAGTCACTTGGTTAGTTAATAGAAGGAAGTGGAAAGACATGGGCAGTACACGGCTATGTACCCCACCTGTTATTTGCATTAGATGAGAATTGTGGATGTACAAAAATACGTTGCGCAGTGCTCGAAGTGTTTTGTACTTCACACCGCTGCAATCAGTATGACAGTCACTTGTGATCAATCAGTCGTCCCACAGAGGCTTCGGATCAAGAGACAATGTGGTACAGCGATACAGCTGGCGCGAACGAGAGTAGAGCGATTTTATTTAGGAAGTCGCAATTGCAAATGCATCTGGCGAGCTTGTGATGCGCTATTCCATTTATTGGAATCATCCCTGTCAGTCGACTACCAAATTCGTTTTTCTCACCTTTCCTTACATTTTTTATATATATATTTAAACTGTATTTCTGTTTCGCCTTTGTGAAAATGTGCCTGTGCCCTTCCCCGGCCCTAGATCCCCAACCCAATTTATTAGCTAGCACAGTTTAACGTAGGTTATCCGTGTGGGATTTACGTAATATCGGCAGAAAGGAGGTTCCATAACACTATATAGTGTCCTATAGTTTGATGTACAGTCATCATAATGGCGTAGCGTTCTACAGCAGCATACGAGATACATATAAATGAATCTGATAAATGGTTCACATCTGTTGTATGCAGAACAGTCGTTTCATTCGCCTCAGGGTGTCAGACAGATGCATGGATAATTAGATCACGAACGAAGTATGAACTGGTATATGTTAAAGTATGTCTGTCGGAATGTCGCACATTCGTTATGTAAGCCTAAACGCCCTATCCAAGATGGGATGTTTGATTCTGCATATCCCCAGTTCTCAAAATCCAATACCACCCCCTCCAATTTAGGGGTCACGTCCAGTCGATCTGCAGCTTATCATATTCTCGAAGGAATCGAGAAAGTGTTCCGATTAATTGGACGAGACCCATTAGACAGAAACAATACTGGGCTCAATGTTTATTGATGCGTGGAATATATGACTATCTTACACTATTTGTAGAGCACGGAAGATCTACCCAACTCTAATGTACAGTGTGAAATTATTCCATCGACTAAATCGTATCACTGATAAAAATGCGTATAAGGATGATGTACGACATTCCCTCATGGCTGTCGTCACCATAATATTCGAATGTCGCCTGAACATCTAACATTGTATCAAATGTTTTTTTGTATAAAATACATCCTACCTGCCGTATCCATGCTATCTTGCACATCCTCCATGGCTCGACCATATTACTTTATGGGTTACTAGGTTAGGCTTGTCTTGGTATAATGCATGGAGTTATTTGAACGCACCTTTTGAACTTTCGGCATCAGAGTTCACAATCAACATACTGGTATGAATATCATACCCACGCCGGCCGTGATAATAACGAAATCACCACGCTACGGTATCCGTAATATCTCGCCTTGGTTCTCGCCTTGCTCTTTGTGGACCCGTTATGGTATGAAACCAATTAGAGAAATAAACACATGTATAGTGAGTTTGACGCCGGGATTATCGGACATCATAAACGGATTTATATTCTGGGCGGACAGAAAGTTATAATTTTAGCCAGTCTCGTTGGCTACTTGCAGGTAGACAATCGTCCGTGTCATCGTTTTACGTCACAGTTAAAGGTATCAATATATCTGCCCAGTTACATCACATCCCATGAATATAATGGGGCAGATCTGTACTTCGCTATTCTCATCATATTGGACTGTTTTGCTTTTAACATATATTGACCACAAGGC